>JAHKKF010504278.1:0-12331 GCA_019740295.1 Labeo calbasu
GGTGTTTAGGAATGATGGTAACCTACAGTACTAATCTACTTCCTTTTTATGACCTCAGGCCATCACTATGAATTTAGTTTCTGAACACAGAATAGACTTCATTAACATGTAAATGTGGCCAGTCAGTGATTGAGTTGGAATCCAAGGATTTTGTAACAAAGATGTTCTGCAGCTTATTTTCATTATTTTTTATTTTTTTTGTTATTATGTTGAGTTCTGAAAATCATTTTCTTAGTTAAATTAATTCGATTATTTAGAAAAATAGAGAAATTTGATACATGATTATATGACTTGAATACATAACAAGGTAACACTTTCGTCAATAACTACACTGAAACAAATGAATAACACAATATTTGCAATAAAAACAAGAAACTGATGAACAAATCAGAGTAACATAAGTTATGAATTGTAAGAAGATTACTATTACTATTAAAGTTAGAATCATTGTAGCTTAATGACTTTCTTTGAGAGGTGTGAAAAAATAAAAGTGAACTGGCACATTCAACCAGTTCTTGTTGGTTAATAGCAAAATGTTAATGTTTTTATGTTGCTAAATGTTGCTCATTTGTTCCTGTGTAGGTGTTAACGAGGAAAAGTATTGTAAAGTGCTACCCATAATAGAAATGAAGCTGGAACTGAAGCTGATGGCGAAAGAATTGTCAGAAGACAGAGGTAAGAGGCTATTTATGTACCACTGTGTTGTGATTGACAGGATTCAATAAACATGCTATTTCTGAAGTCCATTTAGTTCATATGGACATCATTTTCTGAAAAAGCTTACATTTTGTCCTGATGCAGCAGACATTTATCCAGAGTAGTGTAACTTTATGAATATAATTACATGTGCATGATAGGAATAAACTATTCAAAGTAAACAAGACAGGTGCACAGGTTGATTTCATTGACATGGAGTAACATCTCTAATGGAGCCTCACATAAGACTTGGAGATCTCTTAGTTACACTTTAAAATATTCACTTTTGTTCTCTTGGAATCACATACATGGAATATAAAACTATTACCAATGATTCTCTCACACCTAAGAGAATATAACTGGTATTATTCATTCATTCCATCGTTCATCTACTAATGCATTCATTCATGCAATTACCTCAAAGGAGATTTATTCTGAACCTGAGATGCAAATGACTTCATTATGTTTTTTCAGGGGGGAAACGTTGACTAAACTCGCCGAACGACCCCTTCTGTCCTCACCAATCATCAAGCTCTGCTGACATGACACCGTCCTAATTTATTGACTCAACAGACAATTATAACGCAATAACAGGACTCATTTTCAATTAATTTATAATGTCATTCTATTTGCGTAATTGCTGTCATTGTTGTAATTGTGTGGGCTTACAGAGTTGACCTCCCTGTCTGTGAGTAGAAGGAACATGTCAGCAGAAACAGAGGGAGGTGACAACACTGCTTTTTACTTATTATACCAACTCTATGAGACATTAATATGCCATGAGTCAACGGAGCCACAGGAGGGTAAAATCTGTGTGTGTATGTGTGTGTGTCTACTATATGTGCGACAGATACCGTTTCAGCAGGATGCATCTGATGTGAGACTAATTTTAATGTGCACAGGAAGAGCATGTGTGAATCTGATGTGTGACTTTTCCCGGGAAGTGAGGAGACAACAGGTCACGCTTTCACATCCATCCTTGAATATGTATGGTTTCATCTCTTGCTGACCTGCAGAGCAGCATCTCTTCATAATATATATTACTTGAAACACACACAAACATACATGCATATATACAGCACATCTCCAGACCTAGCCAGGCATAACAATCCTTCCTGGAATTGATTTAGAAAATAGTGTCTCATCAGCCCCACCTTTCACACTGTCTATTAGGTGACTCTGCAATGTGACTCATTTATCTCTCTTTACTGAGTAATGACTATTACTGTCATCTATTTGCAATGTTCTGAAAGATCAGGACAGTGATTCTCCTCATAAAGAAAGCCCTAAATTCTCCTGAAGTCCAGTTTTTACTTTTAGCTATTAATAGGCCTATCTGAGATGAGTTTGTTTTTATTCTCAAGAAAGCTATGAGAAGGAAAAAATCTTATACCTCTTAATGCCTGTTTGATATCTTCTTCAAACTAATTAACCGTTTAACTATGCTAAGTTATTTAGCTAAGCAGTTAGCTTGCTAACTAAAAAACACAATTAAAGGAAGTTTAATTTTTTCAGTTTTAGCTACTGTAATACATTAAGTAAATTAAAAGGACATTAATCAACACATTTTCATAATTCAAGCTACACTGTTCTGTTTTTAGCCAACTAGCGGTTGAAGCATAAATCTACATCTGCGCCACACATCATGTTCTCACACTGTTACAAATACACTGTGGAGCAAAGACTAAACTGACAACATGCCGACAGACAAGACAGAGCAGTGTTCTTTTGTTATGAAACAAAGTCTCAGCTTTCAAATGTTGTCATTTTGTAAGAAATTCAAACAACAAATGCTGTTTTGTTCTTTAATGTGACAGATCAAGCGGCATGTGAACCGATCATCTCTTCTTCTTTAGGCTACTAGTTACAGCAAAATAAACATGAATGAACATCAGAAGGTACATCAGTTTTTTTTTTTTTTCAAATCTCATTTCACATTGGAAAGGCATTTATTTTCAATAAAAATGAAGGAAATAATCAAAAAGTTGAAAATCAAGTAGTGGGTAGGGTTAGGGTAGGTGCAGGGAGGACTTTATTGACCAAATAAGGTGGCATCCTTTTTAATAATTTGAATTAACATTATAATTTACATTTATTTCATACTGTTTTAGAATGTACTACAATACTGAGGTGCAGGTAATTCCCACTATTTGCAATAAGTAGTATTAATTAGGGCTGCCAAACGGTACCGGGTTACTTTCGGTACCTAACTTTTCAAAACGTCCATTTCCCACTCACACGGTCATGTCTGTTGAGCGCGTGAACACTATGGCCAATCAGCGATGTTTAAAAATCGGCTCAACAGCGCTCAAATGTGAGCGGGAAATGGACGTTTTTAAAATTTCAGCACCGAAAGTACTGAACCGGTACCGTTTGACAGCCCTAGTATTAATAGCAGAAAATCCTGTTTTTTTTAACTGTGTAAATAGAATATATAGCTATTTGCACTTAGTGTAAATAGCATATTGCTAAAAAATACTGCTGTTTTCACAGTGTAAATAAAATCAGTTATTTGAAATTAGTGTAAATAGCATCAATCGCTATCTGCACTTAGTGTAAATAACATCTATTGCTAAGAAAACATGCTATTTTCACTTAGTGTAAATAGCCACTATCACAAATAGCAAATAGCCACTGCTTATCTTAAAATAATGATACTTGCCATTAATGTGTCCACAAATGCACTGTCAAAGCAATTATAACTGAATTAACAACTGCTGTTCATATAAGATAGTTTAAAATAGCAGAAACTATTATATCTTGAGTAGAAGCCTAGTTGGTTAATTATAGGCAAACAGATCACAATAACTGCTTTAGAGGTTGGTATTGTTACCAGCATAAACATTGTTTTGTTAACCCAAATGCACAGCTAATGTTCTGCTATGCAAACGTATTTCTTAAAAGTCAAGCCAGTGCTGATTCATGTTTTATTAATACAGGTTCATTTGTTGTAGCTTCGAGCTACTACAACACCTTCCGCTGCATATAGTAGTAGTCATGACCTTCTTTTCTTTATTTAGAGATATGACTGAATGACAGAAACATGCGGTTTCCAGTGAAATCCATCCGTACAGCTCTAAAATATAAATTATAAATATAGGCTTACTGTAGTAATTTAGGGTAGGCAAAAACAGGGTTTGGAAAATGGTTTTATGATGTCCTCACTGTTTTTTATAATTATTGTTATTTTGTTAATTTAGAACAAAAAGCATAAATGGTATATCTTTAAGAATAAATACACTGCTAAACTTTAGTTTTTAATCAGGCACTGAATAGAGTACCCATAAAAAGTTTTTTAGCATCGAAACGTCTTTGAGAATAGGTGATAGGATTCTGCAGGTGAAACGGATATTGCATGACACACCTTACTGATATAAAACGCTAATTCACATTAGCTTGACCAAGCTGAAAAATACCATTTTTAAACCTGATTTTGATTATAAAAGATCAAAATTTATGGTGTCATTTTGTCCGATTTTATTGGTGATTTGAAATATGTTACTGAAATGTAATCTTGACAAACCGTTTTGGATATTTCATACTTGACCCCTTCAAGTACACAGAAAATAGCTGCCTGGGGGTGTTGCAAAAAATGGCCGCCAAGTGAACTTTTCCTTATGGTCATGTTATGTAATGATATTGCACAGCATGCAGCAGTGGGTGTGAGTGGGGGGATTGTGGGGCAAGGTGAAAAAGATAGGATTCACCTAGAAATTGTCCCACAGGGGCATCCTTGGATGAATTACTGAACACAAGGCACAGCACAAGTGCCCTATATAATGAGGGTGAATAACTTAACGTCTGACCGAGTGAAGGAGCAAGAGAGAGAGAGAGAGAAACGGAAGGTTGGGGTTGCAGGCTCACTAACAGTGACGAGAAAATAGACCATTTTGCCCCTGTATTTTCCACCCCCTTCCATGCTTTTAAATACTAGGAGGACGAACCTCATGCTGTTTAGGTAGAAAAATGCATGTTTTTTCACACATCTGTCTGCAGCCACCCCGCCATTTGATAGAGTTAGTAGTTAATAGAGTAGCATTAAAGAGCAGTTCATCTGAAGGAGTCATTGCAACTGTATTTATCATCAGAATGTTCCTGCTGTGGACTACAGTCAAAATGCTGCACGAAGTGTGCTGTGTTGGCTGAGCTATTTAAAATTGTAGCATGTCAAGCTACAAGGTACTCCTAATTGAAAGTATTTACACTCAAGCTACTCTTTAGAAAATGTAGGTAGATGCTACAGGAGGATCTACACTAAAGCTATTAAAAAGAGCAATGTATGTTTAGAAAGGAGCTTGGTGAAGGTTGTAACACTTTTTGCTCTAACATCTGTGCTCTTTATATGCTAAAAATTAAAGTCATTTATATGTCAAGTACAAAAAGTGCTGCTTTTACAATGAACCCCACAGGGTGAGTTGTACAGTAATGGGTGATGTGGGCTGTAACACTAATAGAAAACATGGACATCAGTTTAAAGTCCCTATGTAATGAAAGAAGCAACAACTCTTTTCATCCATATTGTGACATACATCTGATTGAAAATGATTATCAAAAAGGAAAAAGGTAGGATAGGACTTGATTCTAACAACTGTTTTTTTTTTGAAGAAGATCTATTTTATTTTTTTTTTTGGCATTTTTGCCTTTATTGTGACAGGAGTTTACAACTGACAGGAAATTAAGTGGGAGAGAGAGGAGGGTGGGATCGGGAAAGGTCCTTGAGTCAGGATTCAAACACGGCACGCCCGGAGCACAACGGCACTGTATGTCGGCGCGCCGCCCAAAAGGCTGTTGGGGCCGATAGTCATACTTTAAAGGGTTAGGTCACCCCAAAATAAAAAATCTTTCATTAATTACTCACCCTCATGTCATTCCAAACCCAAAGGACAACACAAATTAGGATATTTTTGATGAAATCCGAGAGCTTTCTGACCCTGTATAGAAAGCAACACAACTTCTACATTCAAGGCCCAGAAAACGACATCGTTAAAATAGTCCATGTGACATCTGTGGTCATACCTACAAGAATACTTTTGTGCGCAAAGAGAACAAAAATAACTACTTCATTCGAAGAAATTGTTTAATAAAGCCATCATTTTTGTTTTCTTTGCACTCTTGTAGCTTCATGAAATTATGGTTGAAACATTGATGTCACATGGACTATTTTATTGATATCCTTACTACCTTTCTGGCCCTTGAACATGGTAGTTGCATTGCTGTCCATATAGGGTCAGAAAGCTCTCGGATTTCATCAAAAATATTTTCATTTGTGTTCTGAAGATGCATGATAGGTCTTCCATATTGCTGTGGTATCTGGCACCAAGATGTTAGTAGCAGATCCTTTAAGTCCTGTAATCCCACATACACTCAATTTGGATTGAGATCTGGGGAATTTGGAGGCCAAGTCAACACCTTTGTGCTCCTCAAAGCATCCCTAAACCATTTTTGTTTTGTGGTAGGGTGCATTATCCTGCTTAAAGAGGCCACAGCCACCAGGGAATACCGCTTCCATGAAAGGGTGTTCATGGTCTGCAACAATGCTTAGGTAGGTGGCACATGTCAAAGTAACATCCACATGGATGGCAGAACCCAAGGTCTCCCAGCAAAACATTGCCCAAAGATGGCTTGCCTTCTTCCCATAGTGCATCCTGGTGCCATGTGTTCCCCAGGTAAGCACCACACGCACCCGCCCATCTACATGATGTAAAACTGTGGTTCATCAGACCAGGCCACCTTCTTTGCTCTGTGGTCCAGTTCTGATGCCCACGTGCCCACTGTTGGTGTTTTCAGCAGTGGACAGGGATCAGCATGGGCAACCTGACTGGTCTGCAGCTTTGCAGCCCCATACGCAACAAGCTGCGATGCACTGTGTATTCTGACACCTTTCTATCAGAACAGTATGAGCTACAGTAGCTCGTTTGTTGGATCGGACCACACGGGCCAGCCTTTGCTCCCCACGTGCATCAATGAGCCCTGGCAGCCCACGACCCTTCCATATTCCTTCTTTGGACCACTTTTGATAGATGCTGACCACTGCGGACCGGGAACACCCCACAAGAGCTGCAGTTTTGAAGATGCTCTGATCCAGTCTTGTCAAGCTCGCTCAGTCCTTTACGCATGCCCATTTTTCCTGCTTCTAACACCTAATTTTTGAGGACAAAATGTTCACTTGCTGCCTAATATATCCCACCCACTAACAGGTGCCATGATGAAGAGATAATCAGTGTTATTCACTTCAGCTGTCAGTGTCATAATGTTATGGCTGATCAGTGTATACATTAAAAGACATAACAGAGAGTATGTGTGTACATTAGCGACTGTTTCAAACGCAAACATTGGCTTCAACAATGTCTTCTTTTGTGGCTTCAGTAAATGTAAATGCGTAAATTCAGTAAATGTAGTGTTTTTCCTCTAACCTTCCCTGCCTTCTCAGACTTGGATATTTCTTTTTCTTCTTCTTCTACTTTTTTTTTTACCTCTAGGTGAAAGTTTTGAAGAAAATATCAGTCAAATTAAATAAGAGAATCTGTTGATTCAGATTATCCAGTTCTGTAATTTAATATCCATAAACCTGATCAAATTATAACCCAGGAGTGAAATGTTGATTTTCTATTTCACAGAGTGCATAGAGTCTTCTACAGTCACCTCAGGAGGATGGTGGTCATGTAATGTGTAATGTATGATGAAATTTCATTCCCACAGCACAGGGACTCAAATAAGTGAATCATTTTTGGTATTTGAGTTTTTACATACACTGTCTGAACGAATTAATTCACTAGAATGAATTAGACTTTCAACTCCTACATTCTACAAATATGCGAGAGAGGGCATTTAGGAGAGCATGTGTGATTACTATATCAGCATGCTCAGCAGTAAAACTGCTTACACAAACAATGTGACGTTATAAACAGCAGTGTAGCATTTTGACACACTACATCACTACTCAAGAAAAAGTAGTTTCTTACCATTAAACTATTTTGAAAGCTACTTTCACGCTGCTAAAAAAATTGTTAAACGTCTCTACTAAAATGGTGTGAGAAAGACTGTTTTGATTTCAGTAGTGAGAATCGTCATGGAGAATTGCTATTTCTGCTGCTTTAGGAAAAAATTATTTTGTCCCATGACAGCACTTGGGTTGTAAGAGAAGTAAATGCAGAAAAATGATGGAGAAAAATGAGACAGTCCTGTGGCTACATCACAAACTGTTCATTTCGCTCGGCAGAATCAAAACCTCAAACCAGCCGCAGACTTATGCCATGCTTCTGTTGCATCTGCTGCCCCTCGGCACTGCAACGGTTAGATAAATGTGTTAGTGAAGTTCCTGCGGCAGTAATGCCAGCCTCCAGCGTCTGGCACAGGATATCAGATGTGACATGATGCATAGACAGCAAATGCAAGGGAGGAAAAAAAAGATGAGTGAGTCTTCTATGGACCATGAAGGGCATAAACAGAAGGAGTGAGAGGTACATGTAATAGTGAACTATGATGACAAGATGAGACAATTCAACATCGTGTTCTTGGCAAAACAAAACATCTAAACAGCGCTCTGAGATTTGCTCTTAAGACCGTTAGCTTACCTTTAGAAGTGCTTACAGAAAACAGAAGGCTTAACAGACTTATGGGAGATCTTTTAAAGCCCCCTACAGCACAAAACATCCAGTCCACTCATCAGACTTTAGGAAAAACTGCTTACACTGTTACTCACCGTAAGGTACTGATGAAACACACAGACAGGAGAATGGCAGGGGCCTGCCTATGGCTAAATGCGTAGGTAAACTGAGACCGTAACCTTACTGTGGTAGAGATGGCGCAACAAGGCACAAGCATTATGGTTTCTTTTTAGGAATCAGCTTGTTCTCCTTAAGGACCTGTTGTGTGAAATTATGCTTATCAGGTATTTTTAGCATTTGATGAAAATAGAATTGTTGAAAGTCTGTGGTAAGTCAGGTGCTCACCAAGGCTGGATTTATTTGATTAAATATTATTACAATTAAAAATAATTAAAACTACAATTTGGACCTTCAACCGGTTGATCCCCACAGGAGTCTATTTGGAGAAAAATCCTGGAATGTTTTCCTCAAAAACCTTCATTTCTTTTTGACTGAAGAAAGAAAAACATGAACATCTTGCATGCCATGGGGGTGAGTAAATAATCAGGAAATTTAAATTCAGGAGTGAACTAATCCTTTAATATACCTATATTTTATTTACCTCAGCTGGTTTGTTTTTTTATACTGGTTTGATGTAACTCATCTAAAAAAGGCCTAAATGAACATGATGAATTCTCTTCACACTACTGCCAGTTTATCTCATAGGGGAACCACAGTTGTTTACCATATCCTTTCACGGTGTGTGTGTGAGCGCGTCTGCGGCACAGAGCGGAATGGACCGGAGTAAGGAGAACCAATCAAATGACCACAAGAGGCCCATCAGAGAGGTCAAGAGGCTGACATGGCTCCCGTCACAGAGGTCAGCATCAGAGGGCAGGGAACTGTGTATCAAATGAATTAGTTTACAGCATGTTCTATAATAAACAGACGCCTCACCAATTACAGTAACTCACTCACTGTGAAAAGGTCAAGTACTGTATCAATTCAGACACACTGTAGAATCATTTTGACAAGAAAATCTGTACTATAAGTTTCACTGTGTTTTCAGTATTATTTACTGTACAGTATTAAAGGAGAAGTCCAGTTCCAGAACAAAAATTTACAGATAATGTACTCACCCCCTTGTCATCCAAGATGTTCATGTCTGTCTTTCTTCAGTCGTAAAGAAATTATGTTTTTTGAGGAAAACATTTCAGCATTTTTCTCCATATAATAGACTGGTATGGTGCCCCCATTTTGAACTTCCAAAATGCAGTTTAAATGCGGCTTCAAACGATCCCAAATGCGGTTGTAAACGATCCCAGCCGAGGAAGAAGAGTCTTATCTAGCGAAACGATTGGTTATTTGCATTAAAAAAAAACTATTTAAATACTTTTTAATCTCAAACGCTCGTCTTGTCTTACTCTCCCTGTACTCTGTGTATTCTGGTTCAAGACAGTTAGGGTATGTCGAAAAAACCCAATCGTATTTTCTCCCCCAACTTCAAAAATCATTTCAAAATCACCCTACATCGCTGTAGTAGTACCGACCCTGTATTTGCAAAGTGAACATGCAAAGAAGATTAAACACCCTTAACAAAGAAGGTAAAACTGCGATATAGGACGATTTCGAAGTTGAGCGAGAACATGAGATGGTGATGGTGAACATGAGATGGGGGTGCCCTGGTGAAAAAAACAGCATATGCTGGTAGGTATATGCTGGTCCTTTGCTGGTTTATGCTGGTCCTTGACCAGCAACATGACTAGCTAAAGACCAGCACAAACCAGCAAAGGACCAGCATAAACCAGTATATTTTTTCAACAGGGTGAGTACATTATCTGTAAATCTTTGTTCTGGAAGTGGACTTCTCCTTTAATAGTATACTTTGCTTTCCTGTCTGATATGACACATCTGCCTTAAGTGATAACACAATATTACAAATACTACAGACATCATGTCAGTTTGGTTTGGTATTTTAAATGCATTTCCTAATGTGATGCTTGTATGTTAAACTACAGAAATGTAACGTTTTCCATTCAGCTCCTGTGAGGCTGATTTGAAACATGTCTCTTGCATTGTTTGCTACTGAATTAACTGACGATTAAAATGACTAAACAGAAAGATCATTCTGCTGTGTTTTGCTGATTTAATCAAATGTTCTCATTATGTTTTGAAACAATGGTTGCGTGAAAGGAAACATTTACAACCCTAATGAGAGCACAATAGCAGGTTTTGAATGAGCGGCTAGCTGGGTTACGATGATTGGTTCTCACACATTCTTGTGAAAATAGCACCAAAGTGATTACAAAACTGTAAAGATTACATTTTCAGTTCAATTATAAATGTTTTATTTCATATTTAATGTTGCTCTCAACCTCACAGCCACGATAAAATGTTGTTGTTATAATATGTTATTCATGTTAGCTCATAACCAGAGAGAAATTAGATATTAATTTGACTTCAAAGGCATAAAATGAAAAGGAAAATATTGGATTTCTCCAACCCAGAAATTTTTTTTGGATCATCTTTTTCTCAGGCTGAGGAAAAACTCAACTGAGCATGTGCGTTAGTGTTAGTGCCTCGTATTTTTGATTTAAGAAATTTAGTGTTACAATTGCTCCCGGTCTCCCCTACAGTACAGGGTCCCGAAGCAAGACATCGTACATGGCAGCCAATCAGAGTTTTGATGAAGACAAACAGCAATAAGGTGATTTTTCTGAGACGCTTTAGGTTTTATGTCTTTGCTATCTGTGGAGTCTAATGGAATGCTCTATATAGATCATAAATGATAGTGGAAAAGGTGTGAAGACGGATGTGTGGATACTGTGTCCTTCATGGCAGTGTGCTTTCTCGACTCATACTAATCATAATCATACAGAGGGCTGTGGCCTCCACCACCAACCACCCACTCCACACAGCCTATAGGAGATGACTTGACCGTTCTGCCTGCCTGCTACTCCTATCGCATCCGTGTGTGTGCGAGAGTGAGAAACTCAACACATAAAGAGGTATTGTCTCGCCGCGAGCCACAGAGTGGACACTGAGTGAAAATCTCGCCTCGTTCAAGAGTGTGTGAAAGCGTCTGTGTGTACACTCTGTGGCCCTGGCCTCTGCATTCCCTCTGTGAGAATTACAGCAGCACAAACACAATCAATTTCGCACCAACACTTAAAGGAGAAGTTCAACCAAAAATGACAGTTCTGTCGCCATTTATTCACCCTTATATCATTCCAAACTGGTATGACTTACTTTCATCTGTGAAACATACAGTAAAAGCTAGATTTTTAATGAATATCATGGCTGCTATTTTTCATATAGTAAAAGGGGACAGGGGCTGCCAGGCTCCAAAAAAACAAAAAAACACCATAAAATGATACAAAAATAAATCATGCACTGTATTCCAAGTCTTTTGAAGCCCTCATCAAAGGTTTGTGTGCAAAAAAGGCTGAAATTTAAAATCTAAAATCAAATATAGTGCCATTAACATCTGACATTTGATCACAAGACATGTGAGCATGTCAACAAAAGTGTTTGGCATCCCATGGCATCAACATGCCCTTTTTGAAGTCCATGTGACTTTTTTTAGTCCACTTCAAAGAGGAAGGGATGGCTTATCCATTAACAGTGAATCAGTTATTTTTAAAGGTAACTCCAGGTCTTAAGACTTGTATAGCTTAATATAATGTAAATAATGTCTCTTACTGAAATATGAAGAGTTCATTTGCAAAAACAGATAACTCTGTTTTTAACCATTTTCAAAAATAATGTTTTTTTGCTTTGTGCATTCCAATTAATCTTAATCAAGCTGCAGTTGGGTTTTTCGTTTAAGTAAAAATTACTAAAGTAAAACACAATAAAAGCATTTTAAATAAAAAAAAGTTATCTGTTTTTGCAAATAAACTCTTCATATGTAGTAGAAAACCCATGAAAGATTTACGTTATTTAAAAAATCCACATTGTTTTATACATGTCTATAGGGGGTGCCATTGTTTTGATTACTTAGAACAGTTGCACTCTGTGAGCTACTGGCACTGAGCTATGCTATTTAA
>JAHKKF010504279.1:0-21857 GCA_019740295.1 Labeo calbasu
AAAAAAAGACCTTTTAAACCGTTTAACTGATTGTATTAATCGGTCAAAATTCTTTCCGTTGGTTAACGGTTAACCGGTTAAAATGAGCATCCCTAATATATGCATGTACGTTTGTGTATTTATACATACATGTAAATATACACAGCAGCACACAGATATATATTATGTAAACTTTTATTTTGGATGCGATTAGTCGATTTGACAGCACTTTTATTTTAATTTGGTTGTATGTATAAAAAGTATTTAAAAAAATACAAATCTTAGATATTATTTTTATATCTTTTTTTTATCATTAATGTTTTTTATAGTGAAACAAAACAGCACACATTTTGAAAAAACAAAACCAGATGTTTATTCCTTTTATTTTCATTTCTTATTCTGAAGACATTATTTTCACAGGTTCCTTTGCTTATTTATACAGACAAAACCGGTACAGTATGGCCTGGGGCAATGATCTTGCGAGTTCAGTCTCAGGTCATATTGTTCTATGATTTTCCAGAAATCTGGCTTCCTCCTCAGGGTTCATACCTGTGTTGATGGCTCACCTCTCGAACACTCTCTTCCCACACCCACATACGAACAGACAATGATACTGACCCGATATTGAACCTGAGCTACTTCTCTGTACAGGTGTGTGACAGTTGTTGTGCTTTCTGAAGGTGAACTGAAAGCAGGAAAGTGATATCACTCCAGGCTTATAGGCTTCCATTACATAAATAAATGTTTATACTTTCCACGTTGATCTGGAGGAACACAGTCTTCTGGAAATAGCAGTCAGTTTGGAATTCTTATATTTGAAGCTCATCCCCTTCCAAAGCTTTCTGTGCTTGTCAAATAAACAAAAAAAGTTAAGCAAACCGCCTTTTCTGATTAAACACAATTTTCAACATTAAACCATTTACAACACATTCTAGTAATAAACACTTCTTCAGTGCTTAAATTTTGCAGATGAATTACAATGTTACAGACATAATAGCAGACAAATTAATGTTTTTTTTTATTATAAGTCGAACACGAGGTATACAAGATGCACTCAAGAGACCACACCTTCTGTACCTGCTGTTTATCTCCTTCTGCAGGGTGACATAACGCCCGCCAGGCCTTGGAGGAAGACTTACAGAATGAAAACAGTTATTATAGTTAATGCCTGCTCTCTCTCAACCTGTTCCGTCAGCTACATGCAGCGCCACAGGCTGCGATTACAGCAAGGAAAGAGAGACGGAAACCAAAAAAAACAGGTTTGTGGTTGAAAGTTTTGTGCCGGCTTCTTTGAAACTCCCAGCTCCTGAATCCTGTGGTTTACCTGAGCACCGCTCACCTGCGTCAACACTGACATCATCACTATGAGGACTGGAACAGGTCAAAGGTGACTTCAGTTCAGAGGAGATGGCCTTCAACACAGTGCCATCTACTGGTGACAGACGGACATGTACGCTCATGCGCATTATACACAAGGCATTTATTTAAAAGCTTTTCCCTTAACTCTTAAAATAAAACAAATGCGTGTTTAGCAATGTACAGAAATATACAGAAATATACATGTGTTTAACACTTCACTTCTCCCTTTGGAGAAAAATAATAGTAAAAAAAATGGTCTCTTAAAACAATAGTTCACCCCAAATTTCTTCTATTATTCAGCCTAACATCAGCCCGAACCAGCATGCTGATCTTTTTTTAATCAGTGAAACACCAAAAGCAAAAACAATGTGGTCACATCTAGTGTTCAAACGACTGAACTTAAAGGATTAGTTCACTTCCAGAACATAATTTACAGATAATGTACTCACCCCCTTGTCATCAAAGATGTTCATGTTTGTCTAAAATTATGTTTTTTGAGGGAAACATTTCAGGATTTCTTTCCATTTAATGGACTTCTTTATTGCCCCCAAATTTGAACTTCCAAGATGCTGTTTAAATGCAGCTTCAAAGGGCTCTAAATGATCTCAGCCAAGGAAAAAGAGTCTTATCTAGCGAAACAGTCACTTTTTATATATATATATATATATATATATATATACACACTTTTTAACCTCAAACGCTTGTCTCGCCTAGCTCTGTTTGTTTTTTTTTTCCAGTCATGACAGTTAGGGTACATCTAAAATCTCCCAACTCACTTTCTCCTCCAACTTCAAAATCATCCTACATCACTGCAGAAGTACCAACCCAGAGAGGCAAAACAGTCAACGACAAAAACAGTTCACACAGAGCAAGACAAGACGAGCATTTGAGGTTACAAAAAGTATATAAATTGTCTTTTTTTTTTTGTTTCGCTAGATAAGACCCTTATTCCTCGGCTGGGATTGTTTGAGTCATTTGAAGCGGCATTTAAACTGTATTTTGGAAGTTAAAATTTGGGGGCATCATAGAAGTCCATTACATGTAGATAATTCCTGAAATGTTTTCCTCAAAAAACATAATTTCTTTACGACTGAAGAAAGAAAGACATGAACATCTTGGATGACAAGGTGAGTATATTATCTGTAAATTTTTGTTCTGGAATGAACTAATCCTTTAATTTTTAAAAATTTTAAAATTTAACTTCGGTGTTGCAATGAAAAAAATACCAGCATGTGAGTATGACAGAAAAATAGTCAGTAAAGATTTAAAACAGTAAACAAATGACAAATACAATTTTTGAGTGAACCATTTTAACCTAACAACCTAAAACTAAGATTCAGTAGCACTGAATTTTGCAGCCATTATTGATAATTAATTGAATGCTAATATATACACACTGGTGAATGTAATGTCACAGCTCACACAAAAATAAACACATTTAAAACAACAGAGCAAGACATTTGTTTAAACATGGCAGTAAACACATGAACTTAGTTGTCAGACGTTATGAGAAAATAGTTTACGAATGAGAATCTGGTCCCTTTTCCATTATTTTTAAATAGTCCTGACAGTTCAACCTTTTGAATTGATCCTTTTAACAGACAGATTTCCTCTGGAAGGCACCTTTAGTCTTTCAGTGAGTCAGTGTATGGCACAACATTCTGACCATGGTCAAGGAATGCATGTAAACAAAAGTAACAAAATATTTTCAAGGTCTTAGTCTCAGTCACTATCAGCTCCGCTGTGATCAATTAAATGCTTTTCCTCCAAAAGGTGAACCTATAAAACACACACGACAATCCATTATAAAGAAAAGGTCTCACTGGGATTATTATACAGCAACATTAAAGGAGTAATTCACTTCCAGAACAAAAATTTACAGAAAATTTACCCCGTTGTCATCCAAGATGTTCATGACTTTCTTTCTTCAGTTGTAAAGAAAATATGTTTTTTGAGGAAAACATTTCAGGAATTATCTCCATACAGTTGACTTCAGTGGTGCCTATGAGTTTGAACTTCCAAGTTGCACTTTAAATGCAGCTTCAAATGGCTCAAAACTCATTTTAAACCACCAGCGAGTGTTTGTAATAACTTCTGTTTCAGATGTGCAAACTGAAAACTTTTTGAGCTTTATTAAAATTATTTTCACAGATTTATTGTGTTGGATATATTTTGTTCCTTTGTGCAGTGGCTTTGAATCTGTATAAACGTCAAGGTATCGGTTGAATTCAAGGTATCGGTACTGGCATCGATATAGAAAATTTTTGAACAATACCCAACCCTACTTCCTTGGCTGGGATCATTTAGAGCCCTTTGAAGCTGCATTAAAACTACATTTTGGAACTTCAAACTCACGGGCACCATAGAAGTCCACTATATTTTCCTCAAAATATAACTTCTTTACAACAGAAGAAAGAAAAACACGAACATCTTGGATGACACTGGGGTGAGTACATTATCTGAAATTTTTGTTCTGGAAGTGAACTTCTCCTTTAACAAAACAATGACAGTGCCAATGACATGTCTTGAATGCATTGCAAATCACGTTGGATAAAAGCATCTGCCAAAAGCATGACAGTAAATGTAAATGTGAGACAACTGTTATATAAGAGACATGAAACTATACAAAACTATGAATGCTGTGATCAACCAACCAGAATTAAGTATTCCAGGGAGTTATGTAATTAGACATTTTAATAATCGTATGAAATTACAAATCTGTCATGCTCATGTTTACCTGCGGCTCTAAGATTCGCTGGTAGGTGGGGCTGGACAGTTCATCAAGCGTTTCAGCAGCAGGTTTATTAAGTGTCTCCGGGAGAAGGAGCCCCAGGCAGCCCGCGGAAATCCCACTTAGACAGAACACCATAAATGGCATGGAGGTGTGCAATGATTTCTGGACAATAACCAATAAATTAGTACATAATAAATCTATATAAGAAGAAAAAAAAAAAAAAAGGCATTTTTCGCAAGTCAGACTGCTTAGCTACTTACCATACTCGGCACAAACGGTGCCAGAATTCCCCCAATTCTACAGGACATTGAACACACACCTAACCCTGCATTCCTAACACACATAAATACACTTACATTAGAATTAACAGAGCACATGCAGTGAGGGACTTTTGAATTGTACATTGATTTTATAATAGTTTGCACTAGAGGGCGCTGTTTGTCCAGAAGCACAGAATCTTATTTTGCAAGAACATATAATTTAATACATTTTAATAATCATTTTTAGTTTAAACAGCTCATGTAGAGAGCTAAACCCCCAAAAATGTGTCACATCACACATGCTGTAAAAGCGCTGGCCGTACCTGATGACGGTTGGGTAGAGCTCTGACGTATACACATACACAATATTAAATGCAGCACTGACCATCAGTTTTCCCACTAGAGCCAGTGACGTGGCACTTAATAAGGACCCTGGGGAAAGCAAACAACAGGCTTTAGGCAACCAAATTATAAATGCATGATGTATGCTTACAGAGAATACATGCACTACTGGTCAAAAGTTTAAAATTATTATTTTTAATGTAATGTAATTTAATTTAATGCTTTAAAAAACAGCAACAACAACAACAAAACGGTTAATAATAGTTGTGCTACTTTTTTTTTGCGGAAACCTTGACACACTACCATTCTAAAGTCTGGGGCAGTTAATTAAATATTTTTTTTCAGTAATGACTTATTAATACTCCTATTCAGCAATATGACATTACATGGATCAAAAGTGACAGTAAAGACATTTAAGTATATTGTTAAAAATATTTTTACTTCAAATAAATGCTGTCCTTTTAAACTCTTTATTCATCAAACAATCCTAAAATAAATGTGTTATGGCTTCCACAATAATAACAACAAACAACATTATTAATTATAATTTGACTTGATTTATATATTATTTAATAATAATTGTGCATGCAATTAGCACATTACAATAATTTCTTGACTCCACTTAACGATCATGTTAGTAAAGTAGTTAAGACAGCTTTTTTCCACCTACGCAATACCTCTCGTATTCGATCCTCTCTCAGTAAGCAGGATGCTGAAACTGTTATTTATGCCTTTGTCACATCTCAACTAGATTACTGTAATTCACTTCTTTATGGCCTGTCAGCTAAAAATATCAAAAGACTACAATATGTTCAAAATTCTGCTGCTCGTTTGATTACCCATAAAAGTAAGAGTGATTACCCCAATCCTCTATCACCTTCACAGGCTTCCGGTTTCTTTGCGCATTAACTTCAAGATATTAATTCTCACCTATAAAGCTCTCCATAACCTTGGTCCCGCATATTTTTCTAACCTACTTCTCCCCTATGTTCCAGCACGCTCCTTACGATCTTCTAGTAAAGGATTGTTAATCATCCCTAAGTTTCATCTAGTGACTCTGGGAGCTAGTGCTTTCAGTATTGCGGCTCCCAGACTGTGGAACACTCTTCCTCTAAACATCCGTCAAGCATCCTCCCTTCTCTCCTTCAAAAACCTCTTAAAAACACTTTTTTTCTCTGAGTATTACTCTTCAGGTCTCAGTCTGCAAATTGTACCCGGTCATGAATGTTTATCATTATTATCTCTGTACCACTTGATGTAACTTTGTAAGTTGTACAGTATGTTATTTTCAGCTATTGGTTTGTGTTCTGTCCTCTAGTTTTGCTGTTACTTGTTTCTGTTTCTTAAACTTGACTTGTTCAGCGACCTTGGGTGTGGAAAGGCACTATATAAATAAAAATTATTATTACTACTATTATTAAAACCTAATTTGTTTGGAAAGATGATTACCTGATACAGGTACAAACATTGTGAGGAGACAGGATACACCTGCAAATGCAAGAAAATTGGCCATTGACTTCCTCCTGCCTGCCCTAAAAGAAAACAAACACACTCAACAAATAATCTGAAGAGTCTGAGAGACTACTGAAGTATTGAGACAGAGGGCATTTAGGCCACACCCACACCGGGAGGGAAAACAATCCAACGCTCTCCATTGATTTTGTATTGCGGGAAGCTGCCTCCTTGTCATTTCTGACTTATAACAAAAAACAGAACAATGTCTAAACGCTGCTATGTGACAAGGTATACAGTAAACAAGCTAAAAAAAGAACCAGAACTACATTTTTTATAAGCTGTCAACCCAAAAAACAAGCGTTTAAGTACACAAATAGTTGTAGATGTCAGGGTATTTCACATTGGGCCATTCAGTTGGATCATTTCTCCAACAAAAGGAAGGTAAGGAAAAGACGCACCGACATAGACCAATAAAATTTAGTTTCTCAATATATCTCCTCTTAGGTTCACATAGGGCGGTGATGTAATCATTTAACATGGTTAAAAATAATAAATGTTTCCTGTCGCCGATTAAGTTTCCCTCCAGTAGGCATAGTTCTCAAAGTAATATGACGTTGCACTCTACTTTTGTGTCCTTAAACGCTCCCTTTTTTTGGGTCGACAGCTTATAAAAATGTAGTTCTGGGTTTTTTAGCTTGTTTACTTTACACCTTGTCACATAGCAGCTTTTAGACATTGTTCTGTTTTTTGTTATAAGCCAGAAATGGCAAGAAGACAGCTTTCCGCAATACAAAGTCAATGGAGAGCACTGGATTGTTTTTACGCCCGATGGGCGTGGTTTTCAGATTATGATGCATATTGCTCTGTCTCTATGTGGACGTGATTGTGCGAGTGTATTTACCACTGTTTGTTAATGAAGTACATGCAGAGCGGGTACGCAGGGAGTTCCACCAGCCCATACATGGCAACGCTAAGGTAACGATTACCTTTATCTTCACTGGCACTGAGAGTCAACCCGTAATACACAAGGCTACACGCATACCTGCAATATACACATACACAAACACAGAATGAGTACATTAAAATGCACATATCTTTTGCCATAATGCTTTAAGAGTGAGTCTGAAAAATGTATTATAATACTCCTATAAAATACTCACCATACATACATGAGCACCACAGTCCTCCAGCGCAATATGGGATGTGTGACCAGTTGGAAAACCCCAGGGCTGGCTGCATCCGGAGCGCTGGAGCTGACGGTCCGCCGGAGCTTCACTGAAATTCTGCCTTTCCCGTTCCTCACAGCAAAATACTGCAGGATGTCCTCTGCCTTCTCTGTGTGACCCCGAGAATAAAGCCAGCGTGGAGATTCTGGCAAAGACCTGCCACGGTCACGGAAAAATTAGACATTTTCACTTTTTATGTTTAAGACATTATGGCATTTAGAATTAGATTTCAATATGATTTGAACCTTTTGACAGGGAATATTTACTGAGTAATTTGATTATGATACAGGAAAGGAAAGGATGGGGAAGAAGGGGAATGAAACCAGAAAATCAAGCAAGCCAGACTTAAACTTGCTTTGCCTAAACAAGCACTACAGATCAACATATCAGAGCATGTGCTCAATGACTAGTAAGTTAATATTTGTATGACATAATTTGTTATTTACTTATTGAAACGGCATATACAAATGTAACATTTGTAACACAAATATAATTGTAGCATCTTGTTAATTTAGGCTAAATGTATGACAAGAACAGGGTTAAATAAGAAGGAAAAAAAAATATTTACACTACCAGTCAAAAGTTTTTAGACAGTAAGATTTTTAATGTTTTTTTAAAAAAAGTCTCTTCTGCTCACCAAGCCTGCATTTATTTGATCCAAAATACAACAAAAGCAGTAATATTGTGAAATATTTATACCATTAAAATAACTGCTTTCTATTTGAATATATTTTAAAATGTAATTTATTCCTGTGATCAAAGCTAAATTTTAAGCATCATTACTCCAGTCTTCAGTGTCACACGATCCTTCAGAAACCATTCTAGTATACTGATATATGTATGCTAATTTTCTTTTTTGTTGGATGCATGGAAGAAATTATAGAAATTAATACTTTTATTTAGCAAGGATGCCTTGAAATTGATCAAAAGTGAAAAAAAAAAAAAAAAAAATCAAACTTTTGAGTGGTAATGTCTATACATTTTGTTTAGGTCCACTTACTTTAACAGAATTCTTCTAAACTTTACTTTTTTGTTCAATATACACCTATACCAATGCTTAAAGTGTCCTAAAAGCAACACCAAGTGCAGCTTTACATACACCCTTTCCCTGTAAACAAATCAATTGGGCCAGTATCAACCTGGTGGCTTTTAACAATAGGAGCTACCTCCTGTTGCAGTGCTAGCTATCTGACCGAGTTGTTCACTTACACACACAGCAGGAAGAGCAAAAGTCCAGGACAGTTGGCTGCAGTTGCCAGGTTCCGCCACGGCCGGACATAATAGCCCAATGCGGCAAAAAGAGAGATACCCACTGCAAAGGTCATATTAGTCAAGGTCCCTGGAACACAGACAATCACATTAGCTTTACATGACTACTGTGAAAGTAAACAACAAAACTGATTAAAAAAATAATTCATGTTTACCTGTCATAGCCCAGTAGGACTTTCCCACATATTCCTGAGTGAGAACAAAGCAGACCAACGCCATTCCTCCGTTCATCATCCCAACCAGCAGCCGAGATACAGCAAATATCTCATAACTGGGTGCTAATGCTGTTCCATATCCAAACAAGACCTCAAAAAACAGACCTGAGAGAGAACAGCACAACAGCAGGAAAGTTAGACTTTTTGTTTGTTTATTTGCTTTTGGTTTTCAGTCGGTTGTGAATGATAATCAACACGTGACATCTTTGCAATGTAAAGCAGTTATAGATGGCTAAATAGATGCAAAAAAGAAAAGACCAAATTATAATTCAGTATGCAAATATTACAATGATGTAATGATCAAACATTCTAGCATCTGAAACATTTTCCAATTTAATCCTAAATTACTTAAAATTAACACTTATCAACAAGAAAACATTTAACCATATTGTAGATTTAGGGTTATAGGTTTAGAAAACCACTAAGCAGAATGTTTAAGGCTTTGCAAGCACTGTAATAATGTGAAACTGTATATTATAGATTATTACAAAGAGCAGAAACCAGTTCAGCTCCATCCTACCAGTTAGGAAAACTGGCTTCCTGCCAATCTTATCAGAGAGTGGTCCAAACAGGACATTTCCGATCAGCACACCCGCAAAGAACAGGGAGCCAGCCAAGTTCACTTTGTAGGCTTCATGTTTAATCAGGTACCACTGCAAGAAAAGACCAGACCAGAATATCAATATTCAAATATTATCAATATTATATTAATATTCAAATATTTATGCATATACCTGCTGTCCTGACCAAACATACAGATGAGGTCAAAAGTTTGCATCCCCTTTTTAGAATCATTAAAAATGTTAATTATTTTACCAAAATAAAAGGGATCATACAAAATGCATCCTATTGTTTATAAAGTACTGACCAAGATATTTCACAAGCAAAGATGCTTACATATAGTCCACAAGAGAAGAATTTATAAAAAAAAGACCCGGTTCAAAAGCTTACATCCCCTTGATTCTTACTACTGTGTTCTTATCTGTGTTTTTTCATTTAGTGATAGTTGTTTACGAATCCCTTGTTTGATGACTGTATGATTTTGAGATCCATCTTTTCATACTGAGGACAACGGAGGGACTCATATGCAACTATTACAGAAGGTTCAAACGCTCACTGATGCTCCAGAAAGAACCAAAAAAAAAAATAATGCATTAAGAGCCGATATCATATTTTATCAGGCTACTGAAGATAGTTACATGTTTCCCAGAGGACAAAATAAGTTAAACTTACCCTGATCTTCAAATTCCAAAAGTTTTCACCCCCCGCTCTTAATGCTTCGTTTTTCCTTCTGAAGCATCAGTGAGTGTTTCAAACCTTCTGTAATAGTTGCATACAAGTCCCTCAGTTGTCCTCAGTGAGAAAAAATGGATCTCAAAATCATGCTGTCATTGCTGGAAAGGGTTCAAGTACACAAAAATGCTGAAAAACCAAAGAATTGGTGGGACCTGAAGGATTTTTCTAAAGAACAGCAGGCAGTTTAACTGTTCAGGACAAACAAGGGACTCATGAACAACTATCACTAATCAAAAAAAAAAAAAACACACACAGCTGTGGATCAATTAGGTTACAACACAGTACTAAGAATCAAGTGTATTGCATGTGTATTGTAACATGCATTTTGTACAATCCCTCTTATTTTGGTAAAATAATTAACATTTTTAATGATTCCAAAAGGGGCATGCAAACTTTTGACCCCAATTGTACAGTATGAATTTAAAGACAGTTCTTCCTTATTTGATATTAAGTATAGGTGTAATTTACATAAGCAAAAGATGAGCAAAGTATACGGCAAATTAGTTTCATGTGCTAAACTGATTACAGCCTTTTACCTCAGTCACGATTGAGTTAATGTCCTCTGTGAATTTCACACTTTGGTTTATATCATCACCTGAACTTCCAGTAACAGGTTCTATTTGATATTCTGGCACAGCACCCACTAAAATGATAAGCATGGACTGACATGCCATGTAAATCTGCAAAAACAAGACAAATATTTAAAGTTACTCTCTTCTCACCACAAAAAAAAATATATATATATTATTTCCTTATTCAGCTGTTATAATACAAACAACAACAGACACATTTTTGTATGGTTTTTAAGACATAAGGATTTTAAGATATTTTTCCTTATATTAAGTAGGTTCTAATAGCTCCATCCTGTCATCTTATCATATTTGTAAATATTCGTGACTATTTCAGTTTTCTTTTTTTCTTTTTTAATTTGACAGCATTGACTCATATTGAGTAATAGGCAAGACAGAACACGTTTTGAAATTAAAGTCTGAAAGGGAATAAAAGAAGCAGGAGATCCACCTCTGAAAATGAATCCAAAATATTACAAACATTATCAGTTTTCGGAACCAACAAAGTAATGTCATTCCTGGATGAAACTTCAACAGATTCCAGGGTGTTAAAATGGAACCCCAAAACTAGTGACATAATAAGTAAACACATGTTAAAGTAAATGATTCACTGAAGCGAGGTCGAATTAAAGCAAAGACATGCCATTGCCTGAAGATAAAATGCAAATAGGCATGGCTTCAAAGGTTTGATCCATCAAATACAGATTTTGCATAATTACTAGCTTGCGTGATCTGAAATATTAAGGAATTTACCTACACAAGCACATGTCTGTAGAGTGTTTATGGATTTGCATCTATCACCAGTTACCTGAAGGAGAACCAGGATGGTGACCATTCGCTTCTGGTGTCTACCGAACTCTCCAACCACCTGGTAAGCCTCCTCTAAATCCATTCCAGTTTCAAATCATCCGACTGCATGCCACAGAGTGGATATTCACATTTTTAATAATGTGTTTGATAACAGCTGAGGTTTCAGATGCTCTGCCGTAATCTGTCTTCCCTTCGCAGACGTGGAACGAAACCACGTGATACAGAGCGGTTCTGGTTGGACGAAACTGTGGCATCCAAACACGTGGTACAGACCGCGGTTCTGATTGGCCCTCAGGAATGAACGTTTAGTGGAAACCCAGAGCCGAAATTAAAACGAGCGCTTTTAGTGACTATATTATTTTTTAATATATAATTAATATATAATTAAAATTTGTACGAATTTAGACTAAAATTTACCGCGTCTAAAAATTGTTTACATGTTATTCTTTGTAATGATTATCTATGACTATCAGTTCAGGTGTAAATTCAGGTGTTAAGTTATTTAGAAAGTTCCAGATAAACACATTCGGAGAAACAAAGTACAAATTTACATAAAGTCAGATAGGACTGTTTTAGTGCAAGTAAATCAAAATATGATAAGCTCATTTGTGCACTGAGTGACAAGAAGAATCAACGCTTTAAAAGCGTACACTACCATTCAAAAGTTTTTAAACAGTAATATTTATAGTTTTTAAAGTCTTACCACGTCTGCATTTATTTGTTTCAAAGTACAGCAAAAACAGTCAAATTTAGAAAATGTGTTTACCAAACAACTGCTTTTTATTTTAATTTCAAAATGTAATTTATTCCTGTGATTTCGAAGCTTAATTTTTAGCGTCATTACTCCAGTCGCATGATCCTTCAGAAATAATAATTTATTTGTATAGCACTTTTCATACATAAAATGCAACTCAAAGTGCTTCACAAGCATAAAACAAATTTTAAAAACATCAACATGGTACAAATGATTCAAGTATAAGCAAAACATAATATGGGTAAAAAAAAATTAAAATCATTCTAATATTCTGATTTGCTGCTCAAAAACATTGTTCAAAAACAAATGAGAAGAATTGTTTCAGGTTTCTTTGAACAGAAACTTAAGAACCATTTATTTGAAACAGAAATCTTTTGTAACATTATAAATGTCTTTATCACCACTTTTGATCAATTTACAGCATTCTTGTAAAATAAAAGTATTGATCTATCATTCCTCCATATGTCGTATGTAAAGTTTGCTTAAATAAGGTTACAACAATTCTTACATTTAAATTCCTTTATTAAGTGCAACAATCCTGTAAACACGATTATTTTTGGTAATAACCTTGTCTGTTAAATGAGGAAAACATCTACAAAGAGCACCAGTGTTACAGTGAACAAACTGAATGTAATGGAAAAACTATATACAAACATTTCAAAACAGAACAATACTTTAAAAATATTTTTATTGGTTCAAATATGGAGTGGATCATTTTCTTTTAGCTTTTAATTAAACGTACAAATGTTCAACAAAAACAAGCTCTAAACTCTAGTGAAACGAACAGAAATAGTAACAGTAAGAAATCACCCTGAAGTTAAAACATTTATTACTAAACTGTGAGTGAGAGGAAAGCCGAATACATAGACAAATCATATTTTAAAAGACATACAGACAGTTAAAACAATACTCTTTAAGACATACAGAGAGTAAAAACTGGAATATAATTCATGTTAATTCTGACATCTGAGGGGTAGTTTAGAACGTGGTGGCGTACACATGCTCTCATTCTCCAGCTTCAGTGATTTATTGCCGTTTTCCTTTTTGCTTTTCTTCTATCGAGACAAAAAGAACAAAACATTGTCAAAAGCTGCCTATACAATCAATGAATGTATTCTTCAACACTATAAAGATGCAGACACATCTATTGTTCAGCTGATTTTTGCAGACAATAACTAGTCATTTCAATAGGAATCCATACAACTGGGAAATTTGTTTGAAGGCGAAAGATTTCCCAACAAAGATTTTGCAACAGGTTCAGTGTTTTTCACTTGACCAACAGAAAGCTGCTTGGTTCTGCGTGACATGGATTAGCTTCACATATGGAAAGAAATGCAATGGACCTTTTCTGCCCACAAAATCTGCTAATGCGACCACACCTCAAGCCCATGCATGACATTAAATAGGTCCAAAATGTCTCACCTTGAAAAACGGAACCCTTCCGTTTTCGTAACACATCAGGTTCTCATCAGAGCATGACTGTTCAGTGATGTTTCCGTCACTAGAAACACTGACTTCATCCTCCAGAGAGTCCTAAAAACAGAGGTGATGTTATACCAGTCCAAACAGCAGCATCTACAGCAAAGTGTTTCTCCTGACTATACAGTTGAAGTCAAAAGTTTACATACAAATGTAATCTGCAAAATGTTATTACTACCAAAATAAGAGGGATCATACAAAAAGAATGTGGAATTTTTTTGTATTTAGTGCTGACCGGAAAAAGGGGAAAAAAAAAACAAAAAACAAAAAACCATGAATTTATAAAAATTACCCCGTTCAAAAGTTCACATAGACTTGATTCTAAATACTGTTTTGTTTCCTGAATGATGCACAGCTGTTTTTTTCGTTTAGTGATAGTTGTTCATGAGTACACTGTTTGACCTGAACAGTTAAACTGCCTGCTGTTCTTTAGAAAAATGTTTCAGGTCCCACAAATTCTTTTGTATTTCAGCATTTTTGTTTATTTTAACCCTTTCCAACAATGACTATGATTTTGAGATCCATCTTTTCACACTGAGGACAACTAGAGGACTCATATGTAACCATTACAGCAGGTTCAAATGCTCACTGATGCTTCAGAAAGAAAATGCATTGAGAGCCAGGTGTGAAAACGTTTAAACCGAATGTACATTTTCTTATTTCTAAATATCCCTTCAGAAGCTACAAAAGATACTTACATATTTCCCAGAAGACAAAATAAAGGTTACATTTACTCTGATTTTAAAATTCAAAAGGTTTACATCCCTGGCTCTTAATACATAGTGTTTCCTTCTGAAGCGTCAGTGAGCGTTTGAACCTTCTGTAATAGTTGCATACGAGTCCTCAGTTTTCCTCAAGGTGAAAAGGAGGATCTCAGAATTATACAATCATTGTTGTAAAGGGACAAACAAGGGGAAAAAATAAAAAAAATAAAAAAAAAAGCTGTAGATCATTCAGGTAAGAACACAGTATTAAGAATCAAGTGCATGTAAACTTTTGAACAGGGTCATGTATATAAATTCAACTTATTTTCTCGTGGATTACATATAAACATCTTTTTTGAAATATCTTAATCAGGTCAGTACTAAAAAACATGAATCTTGTATGATCCCTCTTATTGTGTTAAAATAACATTTTGCAGATTCTGCAAGGTGTATGTAAACTTTTCACTTCAACTGTATGTAGGATATGGATAGTCAAAACTTATGATTCTAATACCTGGTCGAGAGGTTTCTCCTCTTCTGCCTCTATGACGGTGTCACACTGGCTCAGTGCACACTGTAGCTGCTCCTGCTGAGCTCTGAACTCTTCTTCCAGCTCTTCTCGACACCTCGGCTTGTTCAGCACACGTGGATACATATACTCTTTACGCTGAGGAGTCGTTCCTGCAAAGATACACACGTCACATCAGTACCCAGTACACAGTGCACTTGAGCCGTGACTACATTCAAAATGCCACATTTCCCCTCACAGCTTTTCTTATACCTGTTGGTAAATCTTGCCGCAGCTCTGAGCTGATGAAGCTGTGTACGGTGTCCAGCGCCTGAGTGTTGATGGAGGACAGGATCTCTTTGTGTTCCTGAAAGGTAGCATCATCTTTGCCTGTCTGCAATTCCACACGACCTAGGATTCCTTCTACTTCCTGCTGCATGTGACTCAAGCAGGCTTCACAGTCCTGAACGGCTTTCTCGCCCTTCTCCTCTACAGACTGCATGTACACAGAGTAAAATAAAGATTTAGCAAATGGCGCAAAAAAAAAAAAAAAAAAAAAAACAAAGAGAAAAGTGGTCACGTTAACTTTCTCCATTCAACAGGATCAGACAACATTTTTATATATACACTGTATACTTTTTGCTGATAATGAGATGCACTACCAGTCAAAAGTTTTTGGACAGTAATTTTTTTCAGCTTTCTTTGAATAGAAAGACTTATCTGAAATAAAAAGCTTTTTGTTTTCTATTCAATTCAAGTTTATTTATATATATCGCTTTTCACGATACAAATTGTTGCAAAGCAGCTTTACAGACAATTAAAGTTTCTATGATATATTTAGTAGTAGCTTTTGACTAGATGTACGGTAAAAATCAGTTAATGAAGTAATCAAACAGACAATGAACACTTAACAGTAATGAATTATGTTGTAATCAAAAACAAAGAAAAAAATGTCAACAATAATAAACATTTTGGAGCAGCAAATCAATATTAGAATGATTTCTGAAGGAACTAAAAATCTTACTGTTCTAAAACTTTTGACTGGTCGTGTAAGTTCAATGTTTTTTTTTTTGTAAAATGCTTATCTACTTTTTCACCACGTCCGTTATGGGGACTAATGAAATAACACTTCTGTTCAGAGATACATAGTGTTAAATCAAAATGTGCAGATCAAGCTCTGTGCAAAGTTTACTTACATTTATTTTTAGCAACACTATAACGGGCCGTTCACACAGTACACATTTTCCCATTCCATTATCTTTCTATGTAAACACATACTAGACAAACATCTTTTTGACTTGAAGTAGAACTTCCAGAATAAAAATTCCCTGACAATTTTTATTTAAAAGAAAATTGTTGGCCACCATAGAAGTCCACTTTATGGAGAAATATCCTTGAATGTTTTCTATAAAAATCTTTAAAAAGTTCTACATACACTTGAGGTCTTTATGCCCGCTTGAACACTTAGGCCAAACACAGAAAATACGCCATGAAAATAGACAAGTGGTCAAGTGCAAAGACTGCAGATGTGGGTATTGGGACAGGCCCGAACTAACCTTTAGCAAATCTTGCACTGCTGTGTCCGTCTCCCTGATGAGTTTAAGCTGTTCCTGGGTTTTATTCTCAGTTGTGCCTCTGGCTTTATGACACCACTTGAGTCCTGACTCAGTCAATGAGTCCAGTGAGGTCTGAAGGTGTCTGGAGTATCCAGCACACTCCTCCAGCACCCTTTCTCCCTCTTCCGTCACTCCATTCATCTCAGTTATCACTCCATCCACAGAGGAACCCAGCCGAGCACGGGCAGACACAGTGTGCTCTTCGGACACAGTGCATTTACTACAACAACGAGATTAATTAGGGTTTTGTTATGGGAAACTTAAAGGTATATATATCGTGAATATCTTCTAACCTCTGTATGGAACTCTGTAGCGTTTCTAGTGGAACAATCTGGGCAGATGCTGCCTGTGCAAGACCTTCAAAATCAGCCTGAGTGTCCACCGCCAAGAGATTCATTTGGTTCTGCAAACACTGAACCAGCTCAGCCACACGCTGTGGAAAGGAACATTAAGCAGTTTTAGAACCCTCTAGTGGTCAAAAAGTGATTTAGATAAATTCATAACCTAATGTTCTCATTACAAGGGTCTTTCAAGGAATCAAGTTTAAGTATGTTTCGCTTGGTCTAGTTTGAAAAGTGACTGCTTATAAACTATTTTTATATCACTGAGGCCTGATGAGCATTGAAGCATGTACAGAAACAGCCTCCTTGTGGCCAATTGGAGACATTTACAGCACTCACAAAGCTTGTGAACATCTGAGCCAATCAACTTGTGATCATTTGAAAGAAATGTGATCACTTGGTTTAAACAAACTTTCTCTTCAAGAAACTGTCAGTGGGAGTACACTTACCGTCTGATGGCTGTTTCCGGCTTGGCTAATCTGTTGCTTGAGTTTGTCGTGCTCAGCACGCAGAGTGCTGAAGCCTTGCACAGCGCACTCTTGCATACTGGCTAACGATCCAACATACGAGTCAAAAAACGACATCATCTCTGCTTTTAGGCCCTGCATCTGTAAGAGACAATTTTAATTTGAGATTTGTAATCGGTCAAAGTAATCAAACTGGTATAGGAATGTGTAAATACTTCCGAATCGTACCTGCTCAGCCAAAGTGCGGTATCTGTAAAGGGTTTGCTTCAGGCTGTCATTCATGGCCATGACAGATCTGATACCTGGCACCGCCTGGGCAACCAAAACCTCCTCTAAATGCTGTTTGTGTTCATCCTTAGAAAGAAAATAAATAAAATATTGACATTCTATACAATGCTAAAAATAAAAACACCATTTTGGTAAAAACAGACTGTCACATTAAAACAAAACAAAAAAAACACTACGTCAGCAGTTCTCAACCAAGCAGCTTCAACAAACTTCCAAGCAGGCTTCAAGATGGCTTAATGATTTAAAATAACCCCAAACAATTAGAAATCCAATAGTCTGGGAAACTTGGGTATGAGAAGTTGCCTGATTTCAAAATTTGATTTCTAGACAAGGAAAAATCATTTAAAAGTTAAATTCTATCTTTATGCATTTTTACAACAAACATACTGACAAGCTCAAATATATCAGGCAGAGAGAGAGAGAAAAAACCTGACACCCAGAAAATCAATTTAAAGAATTTTAGTTTCTTTTCTTTATTAACAATAAACATACTGTCAAGCTCAAATATTATATGTGACCATGGACCACAAAACCAGTCAAGGGTCAATTCTCTGAAATTGAGACTTATCTGAAGCTGAATAAATAAGCTTTCCACTGATGTACGGTTTGTATGGGACAATATTTGGCAGAGTTACAGCTATTTGAAAATCTGGAATCTGAGGGTGCAAAGGGGGGGGTGCAAATGAAGTTCTTAGCAATGCACATTACTAATCAAAAATTAAGTATTGATATATTTACAGTAGGAAACTTACAAAATATCTTCATGGAACATGATCTTAATATCCTAATGATTTTTTTGACTGATAAAATGTATTTTTGGCTATTCCTACAAATACACCCGTGCTACTTGTGACTGATTTTGTGGTCCAGGGTCACATATCAGTCAAAGAGAAAGGGAGGGGAAAAGAAATAAAAATATATATATAATTTTGGTATCTTTTATTTACAGAAACTAGGAGTGACCATAGATTAAAATAAGTTTTGAAAAAAAATCTAAGGCTAGGGAGCCTCTGAATATTTTGTGGACAGTGGAGGGCCTTGGAGTCACTACTCATATCTAACACCCTTGAGAAGTCCATTGATGTTTCAAGACTGCTTAAACTATTTAGCCTTTGCCAACATCAAAATGTTGTCAAATTGCGGTTTCAAACGCAATTTGAAACCACATTGAGCTCTTACCAGTATTTCCATCATGCTATTCTGAGCCTCCCGAGAGAGTTTCTCCTGAAGTAACACTCGTTTCTTGCACTGCTCCACACCTTCGCCCACAGCCCCTTTAATACTGCTGTAAGACTCACAGACAGCACCTAACGTCTCCTTAAACACTGTGCCATTTGTATTCAGCAGCTCCCCTATACAGAGACATGTAAACAGACATTAACATGATTGTTTTCCTTTAGAGACTCTCTTGGTGGAACTGACTTTAAAACAGTATATTACATTTTGAAGGTTGTGTCATGTAACATATCTTACCCACAGAGGAGCGGTAATAGTCAATCATAGCAGCATGTTTGTGGCTCTGCTCCTGGAGTGAAGATTGCATGCTGTTGTAGCAGTTCTCCATGCGCTGGGCAAAGCTCTGCTGAACCTCCCCGTTATGAAGCTCCACATCTCGCTTTCTCTGCAGCTTTGCGTGGAGACCGCTAACATCCTGTGTGCTGGACTCAGCAGTGCTCAACAGCTGGATGACAGAGAAATTGAGTTAATATTTACGTACACTACCCTATTATCGCATCAAACTACACTGATTCACAGACCTGGTCAGCAGTGCTGTAGAGCTGACACTCATTGCTCTGCAGCTGTGAAGTGATGTACTCCTCCTGAGTGAGGCGGTGCCTGGTGTCCGTTAGGTCCTTGTGAGCCTCCTCCAGTCTCTGGTTCTTGTCCTGCAGGTCCTCAGTGCACTGGTCCAATTTCTGCTTACTATCTGTAAACAAGTCCATGATCTGCCAACACAAGCACAATTTAATCAGATACATCACTCATTGTTATGATGCCACAAACACTCAAAAGTGAAAGTTAGCAGGACTTGTACAGAAAAGCAGAAGTAGAATGGATTTGAAAGACGCTCACTTTTTTGAGCTCCTCCTCCATAGCAGCGATCCGCTCTGTGTACTCCGTAATCTGCTCTTCCTGAGACATCAGTTTACTGTTCATATTCCTGAAAACGGCATATAGTGGTTTAAAAAAAAAAAAAGAAAGAAAACAGAACCTGTACCTTCTGAATTATCACCACCAAATTAAACCCTAATTCAAAGTCAACAAATGTTTTGTAAAGAAAATGTTGACTGCACAATTTAAGGTATCGTTTATCAACAGGACAGTTTAAAAAGGGAATTTTAAGCAAAGACATTTAATTGATTAAAAAGTTGACAAAAGACATGTACATTAAAGGTCTTAAATAATAATACTAAAAAACAAACAACCACTATAAAAACATACAGTTCATGTGACAGAAGACTGGAGTAATGGCTGCTGAAAATTCAGCTTGACCATCACAGGAATAAACTACATTTTAAAATGTATTAAAATAGAATCATTTTTTATAATTCTAACAGTATATTTTTTTATTTAATAATGCAGCCTTTGTGAGAATAAATATACATGCAAAACTCACTCATAGTTATCAACAGAGAGGTACACTCCATGTTTGTCACGGGTGGCAGCCAAATCTCTTTTCAGCCGCTCAATCTCCTCTGTGTATTCCTATGACATTTATTTTACAAACATTAATAGGTTAGTCAATGCTGCATGAACAAGAAATTGGGAATATAGCCCAAGAAGTCTTATGAAAGTGTACAGTGTTCAAGCAGTAAAGAAACTTGCCTTGATCAAAGTTCTCTTGGTGAGTTTTTGGTTGACCTCTGGCTTATTCATGATATTCTTAGCCCTGTTAGCATAGTCCAGAGTGCTCAGAGTTTCCTACAATTAAATTATAAATCAACACTCCTGAAACAAGAACAAAAAAAAAAAAAAGAAACAGTACAAAGTCTACCAGCACAAGTCATACCTCTAGATTGATGGAGGCAGGAGACACTGTGGCGATAATGGAGGTTTTGGTGCGTCCTCCCAGTGAGTCTTGCAAAATGCGGGTGAGTTTGGACTCTCTATAGGGCACGTGAGGCCCCCTCTCCACCAAAGCCTTGATTACACGACCCAGAGTCAGCAGAGACTGGTTTATGTTGCCAGCTTCACGTGCACGCTTGTCCACAGCACCAGATCGCCCAATGTTCTCACTACCCGCAAGATCCACCTAAACAGTTACACAAGAGCATGAGTTGCTGGTTCAAAAACACTAACACAGATGAACCAGAGCTCTAGATTAAAACACCAGGTCTGAAAAAAGTAAACTCACCAAGTTCAGTTTTCCAATCTTAACCAGCTCCTCTCCATCCAATGTGATCTCTTTCATGTGAATAGTCACAGAGAACACAGAGTGCGATCGACTGGAGGAAAGAAATAGGAAAAGCAGCTTTATAAACCATGAGCAAAACTAGCATACATTTTCTGACGTCTTGCATCTTAAATTTAATGTAAGGTTCCAGTTACTACCTGGAGTAAGCGTTCATGAGTGTGGAGGCCGTCTTTCTCTTGGCTGCTCCTCTCTCCAGAATTTGATACACCTCATTTTTATTGTGTACAGTGATTTCCTCCAGGCCTTTAATGGTCACACCCCTCTGACAGATATAGACAATGTCTTCTTTTAGCAAACACATGGTATTTTTTAACAGAACAACAAAAAAAACAAACAAAAAAAAAAAGGATATTATAGGTATGAAGTATTACAGAAAGCAAAAAATTTTTTTACTTTATTTCTGGGATCGTCAAACAGTTGTAGTCTCTCTGTGACATCTGGAGCAGGGCTGAGAAGGTCAAACAGTTCCTCATTATATATTTCCAGCAGAGAAACCTTCACTGAGAACTCTGTGCCATTATTGGACAGTTTCTCAAAGATCTGATGAAGAGTTCTGGGAATGATTCCAGCCAGAGGGTCCTGTAAGAGAAATCACGAAAGAAATAAGGAGGGAAAAACCTTGATCAATCCCTGAATAAATCATATCATGAAAACATTGGTATTTATAGTGCGGTCCAAAAGCAAACCTCAATAAGCACTTAGTTCTTTGTTTCATATGCAAAGAGCCTTAAGAGATTTATTGAAGTCTTAAAGGTAAAACTGTAAAAACAA
>JAHKKF010504281.1:0-15915 GCA_019740295.1 Labeo calbasu
ACGTAAGTACTGGTACTTCTGATTGGGCTGAGGCTGGAATTTAGCGAGTTTGAAGTAAAAGTATTTGATGGACGTATACTATGTGTCTCATTTTTTAGCTGGTTTTGCATCTGAACTCTTCACATATAAATTAAAGTTACATTTTTTTGCGAAAACCATGATACTTTTTTTCTGAGATTCTTTGATAAATAGAAAGTTTTATAGAACAACACTTCTTTGAAATAGATTTACATTTGTCAAAATGTTGAATAAAAGTATTACTTTCTTTCAAAACAAAAAATATATATTATAAGTAATATATAAATAGTATTACTGACCCAAAAGTTTTGAACGGCAGTGTATATATGTGTCATCAAATGTGCACATTAAACTTGAAACCTGAACCGGGTTTTATTATCCATAATGCATGTATCAGGAAGTAACAAATTCCCCTTACATTAAATATAAGTTCCTGTACCGAATATGTTTTTGTTCTTCCCCTGTTAATTACATGAATAAGGAAATGTTATATGTAATTATTTTCAACAGTAAACTGGGCGTGCGACTATTCATGTGTATATTGTGTATTTACAAACATTTTGGCTTTTGCCCAAATGAGCTCTCAGGGCAAAACCGCTCTGTTATTCCCAAAAGACACACTGGTTGGACAACATCTGCATTAAGTAGATAGTTGAGCCAAATCAAAAATTCTCATGTCATTCCAAATCCAAAGTTTTTTTCTCCTGTACAATAGAGTACAAAACTGTTTGGTTACCAACATTCTTCGAAATGTCTTTCTTTGTGTTCTGAAGAAGAAAGTAAGTCATACAGGTTTTGAACAAAAAATGAGGGGCAGTGAATGATGACTGAATTTTCAAACAACCAAAGACTTTAAAACGACCAAAGAGAACATGGAAAATCTACACAGCGGTTTCCTTTGGCAGTTTGTGTCTGTGGACTGAGAGTTATTAGGGGGAATGGGAATTAATTTACAATTTTCTTCCTTAAAAAGCCGTCCATGATTAATGAGGGGTAATTTCACGCTCAGAGCTTCAATTTCCCCCTCAAATTATATCAATTCCCCTATGCTTCATCATCAGCACAGATCAGTGCTAGCCAACTCTTACCAAGCTGACAGGCATGTTCCCTCTTACCTGACTTTAAGCGTTACTATTAGGAGAGCTTGGTGGAATGAAGAATGCCAGAAGTGGTCAGAACATTCTAAACGGGAATTAAACGAACAGGCCAATGGAAGCTAGAGTATCATTATACGGTTCGATGAAGAGATCTTCGCTAGGCCGCTGATGCTGTCGACGCCATGTCAAAAATCTGGTTGGGTCTTCATTAATCAAGCAAAACCACTGACATTTTCATGACTTCCTCCGCTCACTGGAGGAGGAAATGTGGATAGCTGGTGTTTAAACGCAGAGCGATCTTGAATGAGGCCAACAAAAACAGAGGTTTCTTTTAGAATGGTGCTCGCTGTTTTGAAAGGTGCCAGTCACACACACAAACCTCATGTTTCTACTGATATCTGGGGACTGGAGCTTTCAAATGATGGAAACACTATTAAATGATAACGAAAGTGATTCTCGTAACTTCATAAAATTAAGGTTAAACCACTGATGCCACATGGAATATTTTAGTGATGTCTTTACTACCTTTCAGTGCCTTGAATGTAGAGCTGGGTGATTTTTCCGATTTTATTGATTAATTCGATTTTAATGTTTTGCCACAATTTTTTGTTTAGAAATCGATGAATCGTGATTTAGAATAGAAATATTACCAAATGTTAGACTTAGACAGTTTGACAATATGGCAATGATAACAGTAAAGAGAAAAGAATGATCCAACCGCATGTCGGCGCACGTGATTAACCACTCACGTGTGACGCGCTCATATCGCTAGGCGCCATTCACACAGAATGCACTTTTGTGTAGACAAAGACGCAACACGGGCAGTGGAATAGGACAAACTTGCAAGAAGATGGGAGTGAACTTCATTTAACTTGAGCTCCACGTTTTTATAATGCCGTTTCGTACATGAGACACGAGTGCAATAGTCAAACGCATCCATGTTTACATTTACAAAGCAATTAAAAAGCAGCGCAACTGAATAAAAAAACCTGTTAAGAACTACTACTCTATGTCTGATATTTCATGTTTGCATCATGACGACAGGCTAAAAGCTGCCATTCATTGTTTTTACAGAACATTTATAGTTAATAATCATTAATAATTATTAATTTGAATTACTTAGACTTTTGAGATTTTTAAAAAAGCAATTTCCTCATGTTATTTCTTAACATATAGTAAGATAAGGTAGTACAAGTTGTAGCTGTAGTTTTCCTGCAAAGATAGTTAACAAGTGATTTGTTTAACATTTACATCATGTTGACAACTTCATGTACTTGGAATAGATTTTTCTTTAATTAGAGGGTTCATAAAGAAAAAGTTGAATCTTGTTGTACATTTTCAAGCTGATTAGTTAAAAAATCGTAAAAAAAAAAAAAAAAGAGAATCGGTCAAACGACTGGAAAAAAATCAAAATTGTAATTTTTTGCCATATCTATGCAGGGTCAGAAAGCTCTCAGATTTCATCAAATAATATCTTACTTTGTCTTCTGAAGATGAACAAAGGTCTTACGGGTTTGGAACGACATGTGAGTAATTAACAGAATTTTCCCATTAAAGTTGTATGAATCCTTTTAGAGGCTACAAAGTACCATACAGCAGCGAGAACACAATGTGTCTGGTGTGTTTATTTATGTGCTGTCAGTTCACAGCAAGGTAAAAACTCTCGCCCATAACTCAGTCTCTCTGCTTGCTAAGCACAAACATCCCTCACATTATTATTGAAATACATCGATTCCCTCAAATCTCTCGTTCTCTCTGTATCTCTCTCACTCTGCCTTTTTCGAAAAGGCTGAACAAATTCACAACAGCTGCAGCTGAGGCTTAGATAAACATTGTCACTGAAGAGTCGGTTAACCAAAGGGTTAAACACACTGTCTGTCTTCTCTTTGTTTTTTACGCCTTAGACAAGAGGAGATTAACATCTCCACAAACATATCTGTTCTTACGCTCATTCGTTTCTTTACTCAGACTGGACCAAAGTCCAGTTTAGTCCAAATATGGTTTCTTCATGGCTCTTCTCATCAAACAGCTACAATGAAAGGATGACTCTTACGAAGAATTTTAGGTTAATATAAGGACACACAATGACATGTCCTTAGTTGCGCATTGACTTTTCCACATGTTTGCGTATAAATAAAACACACTTACTGCACAAAGACTCAAAAAGCCTGGAATCTCTATTGAAGTTTGCCTGAACATGAGTCGGGACATGTTGACACAACAAAGATAATGGCAGGAATGTAAAGCTAACAATATCCAATGCACACAAATTATAGTTGTGGAAAAGAGGGAATGTGTTTCTTTGTTCTTTGTCAAACAAGGAATAACATCATGAAGCAAGCAACAGAATATTTGAGCTCATTCCCTTTTTTTTTTTTTTTTACCCGTCTTTGTTGTTGTTGCTGGGTTTGCGAGGAGCGTACACTTAACACACAGTAACACACATAGCAACTCCTCTCTGTCTGTATGCTCAGCCAATATTTACTCTGCTGCCAAACACTGCCACTATTGAGTTTGGCCATTTAAAATACTATTTGATGAGCATTAGCGCTACAGTGGAATAACAGCCCTGACTGGGGCTGAGCAGAAGAGGAAGTGATGTCACAGTGGGCAGGTGTTGCTGCATGACGTTAGCATTCTGAAACTGACTTTGTGAAATTTTCAATATAAATGCCTTTATGACTGTTATCGGAACTGTTATTATAGTGTAAATGACCTAGAAAGTCTTCGGTTATCACTTTCTACTGTGAATGGCTCGAAGGGGGATGGGGAATAACCTTGCGAGTGTTTGGATATGATTTTCCACAGACTTGATAACAGTTTATGGCCTTAATGCTTAACAAGAGGAACTGTGCAGCACGGTATCGTTCTTTATTGAAACTGCCATAAATTTGCACAAACACTATAATCAGTCTCTTATCAGCTACTGCAGAGCAGTGTGCACTAGCTGAGATGTTTCTTAGTGTTAATAAAGCTATAACTGCTTTATCTAAATACTGGGATTGAGACCAGTTGAAGGTGTGTGTGTGTGTGTGTGTTTGTGAGAGAGAGAGAGAGAGACTCCTCTCTGATAGACAGTACTGCCATCTCCTGGAGAGAATGAATTTAATGGCCTTTATCTTAACTGATTGTATAACCGAAATGACAATTCTTTCCTATCAGCTTGTTATTGCAGTATCATTTGCTGATGCACATTTCTTATCTAAATGAACCAACTGTGCGATACAACCAGCCAGTCATCCAGGTCAAAGTCTTTTCTTGAAGAGTATATGAAAACCTGAAAGAATAATACGCAGTAAAACGTTACGTGCCAGCACTTTTCTCCAAGTCCACTACAGCAATTATCCAATTCGCCTGCAGTTGGCGGGAACAAACGGACAGTCTTCATTGTGTCCTTATTGAAAAACTCAGCGTGTCTTTTCGGTGTTTCCAACGAGCTTCTGCCAATAAAATGCTGGATAAATATTAGAGTTGGCAGGATGCAGCATACGCAGAACACATCAGGTTGGCACAATAAGAGGCCTCATTGATTGGTTTATGGATTCTTGGGGGAAAAAATGATGGAGAGAAAAACAGAGAGCTAAAAGTGAAGTCTGCTCTCCATTAGAATCCACTAGGTGTTTTGGCAAACACGAGGAGCTCTGTGCAAACAGGGTTATTGGAGGAGTCTTCTCAGCCCGCCGTTAGCTCTGCAAACCCAGCGCTGTGCAAACAACTTCAAAGAATGTGGCCACCTCCTCCTGGCCCTTTGATGTAGGTATTGATTGAGGTGAGGCAGGTAGTAGAATATGAGAGAGCAAGCGAGAGAGAAAGACGCAGAGGGGCTCCGGCGAGCCAGCGTGAGGGTCTTCCCTTCTCCACTGGAAACAGCAGCTGGCTGTACTGCTGCTGATCAAACAGACCCTGAGCTTCCCCTGCCAAATGCACCCCCTCCTCAAACACACACACACACACACGCCTCATCTGTTTAGCACTATGTAGGGCATGAATTTATTACAGTAATGCTGCAGAATTACTGTAATTGCATGTTGCTGGCTAGTAAAACTGTTCAAGTGTTTTCTGAACTTGTAAGAGCATGTTGGAAACCAGAGAATTTTATGAAAGCTTTAACTGTTGAAGGCACACTGATAAAAATGATTCTGTGGTGAAGTAAATACTACAGAAAAACAAATCAATTTCCACATGAAAAAGTTAGTTCAGGCAAAAAAAAAAAGTACTCAATTCAAGCTTGTAAAAAATTAAAGCATAAATATATAATACAGGGGTGGGGATCTTTCGGCAAAATTTGATTAAAATCAATTTTATGGCAGTTTTTCTTTTTTTTAATCACAATTCACAATTTTTCATAATTTTTTGTGCACACTGGACATCAAACGCACCAGTATTTTAATACAAAAACACCAGTCTATAGTCCTGGATAGTCCTAACTCAAGAAATCAGTGTTTCCTATTAACTATTAACTTCATAATAAATCAAAAATATTTTACACTTACTATTAGGGATGTGTCTGAATCCGATCATACCGTGTTCGGAGAGGAAATGACGTACTACGAAACCCCTACATTTGAGATGGGAGGAAAAAATATATTTCAATGCTTTCTCTCGCAATTACATCATTGGGTAATCATACTGTATATGAACTGCGGGCATCAGAGAGCCGTTATTAATATGCAGGACACTAAAACGGTTTTGAATAAGCGCTTGCATTTTACTTTCACTTTCTAGATTTGTGATCACACTTACCATATATTTTACAAGATTAGATGTTTGTCAGTGGTGCTCCTCCATTGCTGTTGCTGTTTTGTTCCAACAACATCATGTTGTTGTTGTTATTATTATTATATTAACTAGAAAATCGTTTTTTAATGAATCAATGGAAATCGCTAGAAGACTGAATCGAGATGCGCATGTGAATCCATTTTCCCCCACACCCCTAAAAACTTACTCAACTTTTCTGATACTGCTGTTCGCCATTCATGCACTGGGGCATGAATAAAAAATAAGGTTGAATTTTTTTTTACTGTGTTTACTGTAATGTAATGACATTCATGCTCAAAAATTATCCACAAAATGTTACTGTCACTGTGTATTGTGTAAAAATGTGTTATTGTACAAGTTATTTTTTTCAGTGTAGTTTTTCTAATTAAATGTGAAAATATTAAAGAGGTGATAATAAGTATCTATTTTCTGTTATGAGTGCTGCCATAATATCAAATGATTCTAACAATAATTTGCATACTTTATTGTAGTAATTTTGTACGCTTTTATTCAAACTACACTCTCATCCAATAGTTTGACGTTGGCTGGATTTAATTTGTTCCTGTGATGACACAGCTGAATTTTCAGCAGTCATTACACTGAAGACTGTTCAGTGTCACATGATCCTTCAGAAATCATTCTAATACGCTGATTTGATGCTCAAGACACATTTCTTATATCTTACATCAAACAGTTGTGCTGCCTAATATTTTTTGTGGCAATCATTATACATATTTTTTTTTAGGATTTGATATATAGAAAGTTCAAAGGAACAGATTTGTTTAAAATAAAAATCGTATAAATTTCTAAATGTGTTTACTGTAGTTTTTGATAGTTGAAAAAAAATATTCACCCACACATTAACTGCAAAAGCTAGGTCGTTAAGTACAAGCTGAGGTTTGTGATGAGGTTTGAATACTGTTAGTTAAACATTAATGTTTGTAACATTTACCTACTGGAAATGGTTTCATCCGGTTTGAATGCTATCCAGCCTTGATATTATTTAGTATAAACATCACTGCTGCAAGAAGCTCCAATATGTTTTGTTGAACAGTTTCCAGTTATTTGCAAGCCTCTACATAGATACATAGTAAGTAATGTAATGAGAAAAACACAACTATGCATGTGTTCTAAATGGCTTTTTTTAATCGCACGATAAGCCATAAACATTTATTGTATGACAAGCAATAAACATTTCTTATACAAGCTCTGTATCAACTATTAAACTTATCACTTCCGAGTAAAGTTTAGTAGGCACTAAAGCTCACTTGGATTGAACTGTTATTTGCACGTTCACTCTCTCTCTTCCTCCCCGTCAGACATACATTCTTATCTCACTTACACACTCAATCAGTCCAGTTGTACAGCAGCTGTAAAATGAGTCATTTTAAGCTGACTTAAGATTCTTTGTTTGCAAAAGCTTTTTATCTTCCTTCTATAGCACAACAACTAAGGATTTGTGATGATTTGCTCATTTCACAGATAAATGAGTCACCTATTCAGTTATTAAAGTCCAAACATACTCCAAACACAATCAGCAGGGGATTTCTAGGAACGCTCTAATCCACTGCACAGGCTCCAGTGTGAGCTCCCACCGCAGGTGCTCGAGCCAAACACATTCCCCAAATACTCCAAGACCGCTTGAGTTACACTGCCCAAATTTTCTGCTAGACTATAAGAGTTATTTGTGAAATGCTAGAAGGGCCAATAACAGGATTTGACAAAATAAAGCTTAGCAGTGCACAACTGCAAAAAGCCTCACGTTAAAGGGATAGGTCATCCAAAATGATCGTTTACGAACCCTCGTGTCGTTCCAAACCGGGATGACTTTCTCTCTTCTGTGGAAAATGAAAGATGTTGTGAAGAATGTTATGTGTCTGTACAAAGTCAAAACCAATGACTGAAGACTACTTTTAAAAGACTGCAGAACTGTCATTTCTGGGTAAACTATCCCTCTGAGAACCTCTTATAGAAGAGGCCACAGCAGTGCTTAAAGGAGACAAAGTCCATGGAAACTTGTCCATGTGTTTCCTGAACTTTCTTTTTTCATTCCAGGAAAGATTTTACTGTATGTGATGTATTTATGTGGAAGAGGCTGGAGATATAAGGAGAACCAGGGAAAGAACAGGAGGGAGAAATCGGCGTTATACGACGGGAATGCGAGAGGAAAAGAGAGAGGGAGCTGTAATGATTCTCCTTTCAACAATGCGCAGTGAAAACCACCCTTCATTTGTATTGTTTTTGGCAGCTCTGCCATCCTCGTCAAAAAAAACGAAAACTGGCAAAAATCAGCCTAAATGTCTTTTATCTTTCACAATTCATTACCACAATGGAGTTACATCACTCTTTGTGTCAGGAAGTCTGACGTCATTTGTCTGAAGTGCAGGGAATTACTACAAGCCCTCAACTATAGGATTGTTTATCCACTGAAATCAGCTAAAGCCTGATGCCAGAAAAAACACAATCGTTTGTTTCATGGCTGTGTGGGTATTAAAGTAAGCTGAACACTCTTTGGCATAGAGCGGGGTGCACGACGGGACAGCTTAGCAAACAAAGACAGATTAACACATTTTGAAGCTGTACATGGGCAGCGCTTTGTGCGAAAGACGGATAGCAGCTCTAATCTATTTGCTGTGAATTGTTGTGCTCTGTGTGCCACTGAAAACAGGTTAATGCGATTCCCAGGACTACCACACCAAACATCTAATGCTGGCAAAAGACGGGTAACACCACTGACGTGGATGTCTGCTAAACCAACCACAGAGTCTTCTCAAATCATGCATGCAAACACCTTTAAACACTGCTTTGTTTTGTTTTTTTCTTTCAAAAGGAACGTGAGCACGTTTTAATGGAAAATGAAAGGAACTCCTATTATACTTTCATCTGTGCAAAGACAACTTGAAGCCATATGCTGTATCGTAAGACACAAGCGAGTATCCAGGCCTCATATCAGTTTTTTAAATGAGCTGTGTTTGATTACATATCGTTGGATGCCAGAAGATGCTTTTCATTTCTCCAAAGAGGGAAATGTTTAACTTTCATTTAGAGTTTATTGTGTGTTTAAATTCAGCAGAAGGTGATATAAAAATACCATGTCATGTGAGATTTCATTGTTAGTTTCATTCAAATGAATGTTTAACTTATTAAAGCTCTAAATCAATTCATGAATTGCCGTGATTATCTGGTTGGGTTTTGTTGTTTTGCTTAGAGCTTTATTACAAATGGAAAAGGTGCTAAGGTGTTTAACATTTTACACAGTAGTTTGTTTATTCCAGCAGATAATTAGACATGACATGTTAATTCACTAAAAGCAACCTGAGATGATGTTGAATTCATCAGGATTTACGGAAACGGGTATGGCAATTGATTCCTCCATATCTTGACAGCCAGCTTTGTATATTGGTATGTTCGTTTTCTGTTTCATTATTAAATATTTTATGATAATATAATGTAATTAAAAAAACACAACACATTTAATTTGTAACTGCTTGTCATCAGAAAATGCTACCAAGTGCAGTTAAACCATTTATTAGATGTTTCATTGGTTGCTGTTTGCTGTACCAGAACATTTAGCATAATGATGTTAAATTCTTGGGCTGTGTGATATTACATTAATCTGTAATGAAAGTTACAATAATAGAAGTTATTATGGAGGCAGAGCTCTGACTAACTGTCAGGCATAATACACTGAGTGTTATTAAAATCAGCAGAGCATTTTATTTAGTGTTGTTAAATTCAACAGGAAAATGTTTGCTGGGATTCAGAAATGATTTGAATGAGCTCTGAAATGATTCGGAAATGAGGTTGATATACACTGCCGTTCAAAATTTTTGGATCAGTAAAATTTTCAATGTTTTTTAGTCATTTCTGTTCATCAAGGCTGCGTTTATTTGATTAAAAAAAAACTGTAATATTGTGAAATATTTTTGCAATTTATTTATTTTGGAACCTGTGGTACTTTTTCAGGATTCTTTATTGAATAAAACATTAAAAAGAACAGAATTTATTTAAAATAGAAAACTTTTGTAACTATATACACTGCTGTTCAAAGTTTGGGGTAAGTACAAATTTTTTTTTTCATTGTTTGAAAGAAATTAATTCTTTTTTCTGTTAAATGCTGTTGTTTATAACTTTTTTTTTTTTCATCAAAAAAATCCAGAAAAAAGTATCACAGGTTCCAAAAACATATTAAGCAGCACAACTGTTTCCAACATTGACAATAAATCAGCATATTAGAATGATTTCTGTGACACTGAAGACTGGAGCAATTGCTGATGAAAATTCAGCAATTATATTTTAAAGTACATTAAAAACGGAAGCTGTTATTTTATTTATGTATTTTTTTATGTATTTTAGATTTTGAACTTTGATGAGCATAAGAGACTTAAAAAAAAAAAAAAAACATTAAAAATCCTACTGATCATAAACTTTTGAACAGCAGTGCATATAAACATCAAACCCTCAAAATAAATACCAGATAAATACTGATAAAATATAAAATTTTAAAACTTTTGAACAATTCATCAAAGAATCTTGGTGAGGAAAAAAAAAACAGTACAACAAATTAATACAATTTTACAATAAATATAATAAGACATGTTACCTAAGCATCAAATCAGCATATTAGAGTGATTTCTGAAGTATCATGTGACACTGAGGAGATCAATCCAGCCTTGGTGAGTGTAAGACACTTTTTTTAATTTTTTTATTTTATCCCTGTAAGTGTACCCAATGGTAGTAATCTTCCATAATATATCTGTATATCCATATGTATATGTGTAAAGTGTCCAAATAATTAATACAAACCCAATGCATGCTTAAACTAATCTGGGTGATGTCAATGAAAACTTGTGTTATTGTTAGTGTATTGATGCATATTATTAAGTTTACAAGGCCAAAAGCATGAGCCTGAGAGTGTGGTGATTCGTTACATTTCTTAAACGACAATCATCTAATTAAGAGAGCTCACTGGTGTCTCAGTACCTACAGTTCATCCTCTGTCTTTTCTTTACACGCACTCATATACTCACTCTCACATATGCAAATACACTAGCATTGGGAGAGCTTTTGACATATTGAGATGTAAGGCTGTGGGCATTGAGCGTGTGGGTAATGCACTTTCCTGTTGCATTATTTAGTGCGTGGGACCCTAATTGAGTTTTAATGTCAGCGACTGCTCTCCTGTGAGTGTTTGAGTCCACAGTGAAAGTTAAGATCCCGATAGATGATAGCTGGCCGCTCAAAAGGTCAGACCTGACAGCGGGTGACCTGCTGCGAACCTCCCTGATGCACGTGAACCCACACGCTCTCATGCAACCTCAGAAATACACCCACACTTATGCACACAGGTTTCTACAAATGCCATACATTTATCCTATGAATACTGTATGTTTAAAAGACATGAAACAATCAGTAATTAATTATTATTATTATTTTATATATATATATATATATATATATATTGAAGATTTTTCAGAAGTTGAATGTTTAAAAGTCATTGGTATACTATTCATTGATTTTTATATTTAATATGCTTTTTATATATATATTATTTTAAGTAACAAAAAGGGCTTTAATTTTAGTTAAACATTCACAATAGCAGAATGTTGACTGTTATTATGTTGAGCCTGTATCACTTCACTTTCAGTCTATTTTCACGTATAACAGTTGGATGATGTGCGCAATTTTATTAGAAACTCCAGTGTCAGTTTTTCTTGAACCAAATCCAGTCGCCTCGTATTGTGCAAACCGTCCCATAATACTCACTCACCCACATCTTAGATAAAGCAGAGCAATAATTCATTTTTAAAAATCCAGGCACTAGCTAATTAACATTGTGAATTCAAGCAGAAAGGTGATGTTTCGCCAGCGAGTTTAATTGTATTGCGCACACTGTAATTTAATGGCTTCAAATGAAACGTGGTTTAACTCCAATAATTGCCAGAATTTGTCTGCTACTCAAAGACATGTGCTCGTGTATTTAGTTCTGAGGAAACAAGTTGAGCTTTACCTGAGTTCATTTAATCACTTAATAAGCTTGAATAGCTTTTGCTCCCAAGGCTAATTATGCTGCACAGAAGGCAATTATCTTATGTGATGATTGCTTACTGTTCAAATTGTCAAAATGTCTGCATTTGTCCGATTTAAGGGACCTAAATTGTGTCACACCCCAGGGGTCACACTGGTTAGCTTGGGCACTATACTATTATGCAGGCAAAAAGTGTCTTTTTCAATTGAAGACCATTCAAAAGTACAGTGCAAAAGTTTGGGAACCCGTTGCAGAATCTGTGAAAATGTGCACAATTTTGACAAAATAAGAGAGATAATACAAAATGCATGTTAAAACGTTCAAACAAGTTCAAACATTCACTGATATGCTCCAGAAGGAAACATGGTGCATTAAGAGCTGGGGGGTGAAAACTTTTTGAATTTGAAGATCAAGGTAAATTGTACTTAATTTGTCTTCCAGGAAACATGCGAGTATCTTCTGTTGCTTCTAAAAAATATTTCAATAAAATAAGAAAAATTTGGACATCTTCATCCTGTTCAAAAGTTTTCACCCGCTGGCTATTAATGCACCGTTTTTCTTCTGAAGCATCGGTGAATGTTTGAACCTTTTTTAATAGTTGAGTTTGAGTCCCTCAGTTGTCCTCAGTGTAAAAAAGATGGATCTCAAAATCATACAGTTACTGCTGGAGAGGATTCAAATATGCAAAAGATGATGGAAACTGAAGAATCTGTAGGACCTGAAGGATTTTTCTGAAGAACAGTGCTCAGTCTACATGTTCAGAACAAACAAGGGACTCATGAACAACCATCACAAAACAAAAAAACAGTCGTAGATTATCCAGGCAACCACACACAGTATTAAGAACCAAGGGTTCCCAAACTTTTGAAGGGGTTATTTTAATAACTTCAGCTATTTTTTTTGTCTTGTGGACTTTATGTAAACATCTTTTATGTAAAATATCTTACTCAGGACAGTACTAAATAAAAAATAACACGCATTTTGTACGATCTCACTTATTTAGTTAAAATTATTCACATTCACATAAAATGTTTGCAGTATATGTTTAACACCTCCCTGGTCACACCTCAATGGACTGCTGTTAAAAATCTCTTCATTTAACATCATTTAACAAAATTAAACTGTTGATTGACTGAGATGAATTACCAGTTAGACATATCTATATGAGAGCATGAGGTAAATATGCTGTATTCAAGAAGCAAAATAAATGTATGTAGCTTACACTCATGTGACCTTGTTCTACAGATTTGTGCTTAATGATTTGAGAAAGGAAACTTAATGAGCCAAGTAAATTGTACCTACAGTCACATGCACACTTAAGCATGCATATGCACATCCACACACTAAGACATTTAAATGGAGATCTCTGCAGCTAAAGACATTCATCCAGTTACCAAGAACATTGGGCGTTATTATTTGGGCCAATGAAAATGTGCAAATAGGTATTTATGAGGGATAGAAAGATCCAAAATTAGTGCTCAAACTTTACAAGAGAAACATCCAAACATTAGTCATTTTCCAATCCACCAGTCTACAGCGTGAAGTGACATGCCACGTGTCACTGTATCTATTTAAACATTGACATTTTAAGCTAAAGTTATGTATAATATGAAGAGTGAATGTGCTTCATCTCACTCCTCTGTAGTGAGAAAGTCAGACATATAATAAAATTATATTAAAGGTCACCTCTAAGACCTTATACACAGGACCATAATACTAAAAAAGGTTTCAGAGCTCAAACACACACACAGAGGGAAGATGCTGATCAGCTGACATTTAACACACTGATTGATTTTGTATAACAGTCTCTGTCAAATTGGTCTTGAATGTGAAAGGTGCGGGAAAGTGGCTCAAATACAGGTAAGGCACCTGCTGTTATGATTTTCTGTTGGCCACATTCACCAAAAAAAGAGCATTTCAAAATACTAAAACATGAACACTTTAAAATGTTTCCTTGTTTATTGTATGTGGCCCAAATGACTCAGTATTAATGGCTAAGTATTTACGTTTTCTGCTAAAATGAATTAATATTCACTATGAATTTAATATTTTGCACACAAAATGAGAAAAGAAACCCATAGAGATTTTTTTGATGACTGGCCTTCCCTTCTTTCTCTGTCTGCCTCACTTCCACATGTTTGTCAGTTTCGGTAACTGCGGTTGGTCCGCGGGTCATGTGATCTCTCTCTCTCCCACATAATGTGTGGTCTGCTTAACTGCCAGCTCAAAACCAGTGATGTGAATAACTGGATTCTGAGAGGGACTTTACTAGGACCTGCTTGAGAAGCACAACCTCACTTGTGACATAGACTTGTTTTGTTTTTTTCTTTTTTAAGAATGATTTTTTTTGGTATCTGATAACAACTGCCATGAACTCTAGATTGAAAACACACAATTAAACCACAACGGCACTTCTTTATGAGTCTTGCAGGGGTACTGAAATGCTCTCGTTCTCAAAAGTGTTGATACGTTCTGTCCAGAGAGGAATCCGGTGTGTTCCTGTTTGAATAGAAAGCAGATGTAGAATATTTGAATCTGGCGGTACAACGAGGTTGTGGTTTTGACTGTAAGATGTGATATCCACCTGCTTTAGGAATCGCTGTGCGTTTTGGAACGCATCTGTACGATTCTCGACACGCTTTTTACATGTGTCTTTTGAGGGAAATCAGGCTTGAATACACTGCTGTTTCTCGTCAAATAAACCGCACCTCAGGCAGAGGGGGTTTATTTTCCCTGTGGTATTAGAGGTGAGCTTCTCAATCCCGAGGTAAATTCTGCTTGCCGACAAGGAAAAATAATGTATAAATATTTTGAAGGAAGCTGGCCCCTGCTTGAAAAAAATGCGTTGGCTCTCTTTTCCCCCACACCACCCTCATACATGAAGCACAAGTCCTCTGCTGCTGAACGGACCGACACGATTGTTTATTTTTCCCATGCCTACCACAAATTCCGACATTTCCCCTCTCTGAAAGGACCCATGTGTTCCTAGGCCAAGAACTAGAGAGAGAGGAGGAAGAAAACAGGGGGAGGCCGAGAGGTTGGGCAGGAAAATATCAACAAGTCGTCATTAACATCAGAACAAAAACAAATAAACCGTGAAGAAAAGAGCTGCTAAGGAGTTCAGGCTTTTTTACGAAAAGAATCCATCTCATGTGGTTTAGGCAGCCTGCCAGAGAAATCTAATATGGATTTATATACAAAGAAAGTGCCTAGTTTAACATAATGAATATTCAGTCATGCATGTACCCTATAAAACAATTTCACAGGAGTAACTGAAAGCCGACTTTGTTTATAACAAGATGGTGGGGGGGAAATAAAGAGCTAAACTGTTGACCCATCGGGGCCTGGAAATCTCACGCTGGATTAAGTGTTTATACTGTTGGCATACTCTTGGCTAAATGAGGCTGAATTCCAGCTCTGGATCAGTGAGTTCTGTCCCCAGTGATTGTGTCACTGTGGGTCCCACAACACAAACTCCCTCTTTCCAGCAGGACCGTTCGTCCTGACTCAGGCCACAGGCCCAGTGTGGGATCATTCAAGTCCAGAAGCCCAATTTAGATGTTCCCATCGCATTCTGCATGCTCATTTGACAGATTCCATCAATTTTAGAATGCATTTTATGAAACATCTGACACATGGGTCAATGAGAAATAAAAGTATCCATGTAAAAAAAAAAAAATTAAACAAATCTAGTTTAATGTGGCAAATTGCACTCTTGTATTCTTGGTTTCAAATGGTTCTACAAACGTTTTTAATATAAGTTTCAATAAAAGCCTCAACAACTTATTACTTCTTGTTTAGCATCAAGAAAAAAATAACAAATGTTTCTTTCACACAGCATGTGGTTAGGTTATTAAATGAGAAGTCCACTTCCAGAACAAAGATTTACAGATAATGTACTCACCCCCTTGTCATCCAAGATGTCTTTTTTTCTTCATCCGTAAAGAAATTGTTTTTTGAGTTAAACATTTCAGGATTTTTCTCTATATAACGGACTGGTATGGTGCCCCGATT
>JAHKKF010504285.1:0-34797 GCA_019740295.1 Labeo calbasu
ATATGATATGATATGAGGATGCGTTTGTTTAATTACAAACACAGTGAGAACTACATCTGAGATGGCTGTAAGTCATTGGTCTGTTTCTCGACATTTTGTCCAAGTGTCAGATTTATAGGCATTATCCTTCCAGAGCTGTCATGCGTCTGAACGTTTCCTCTTATAGTGGCACACAGAGGTCAATGGTCAATCTATGGACAGAAGACACAAATAAAAAGGAAGCGCTCTGTCTGGTTTAAGCCTTCTGGACATAAATATCCAGTGACAAGCAATAATTTTGCTTTGTCAGCACTGACAGACCGAGACCATGATGAGATTGGTGGAGTCCCTTGACAGCGAGCCGTTCACAATTGATATGTGACAGCAACAGAGAGAGAGGGAGGTTTCAAAGCATTTTATGCTCAGCTGTATGTCATGCTTTGTGTAATTCGGAGTGCAAGAAAACCCATGTTTCAATCAGATTTTGAGTTGTTGACATCCTCGGTATTAAAGAGATAGTTCAGTCGAAAATGCAAATTACGCACCCTTAGTGACCAGCGAACCTGCATGACCTTTTTTTTGTGAATCACAAAAGGAGAAATTTAGCAGAATGTTCACACTGCTCTTTTGCATACAATGAAAGTAAATCAAGCAAGTAATGACAGTGTTATCATATGACTATGACTTATGGACTACAGTTATTGTAGATTTTAGGTAATTTTTGGAACTTCACTGCCTTTGGTCACCATTCACTTGTATGGTAAAAGAGCAGTGTGAGCATCCTACCTAACTTCTCCTTTTATGTCCCACAGAAGAAAGAAAATGAAAAGGCTTTGAAACGGTGAGTAAATAACGAGCGACTTTTCATTTTTAGGTGAGCTATCCCTTTAAATGTTCTCTAACACGCTCTGAAACAGTGAAACCCACTAGAGTGGCAGATTTTCCAAACAACCTTTGCTGGTTTTTAATAACCAGAAAATAATTTGCATGAGAGAGCATCCAATTTACATACCTAGTTGCCTTTGTGTGTATATGCATGTGTGTGTGGGAGAGAGAGTGTTTAAAAACAGATTTAGTTGGAGGAGCTTGGATTGTCGACTTCATTTTCTCTCACTCGAGTTTCAGGTTTCACTGGGTTTTATTGGAATGACAAATAATAGTGCTACAAAAGCCGCAGAAGGTTTGACACTCTCCGTCTTTCACATCGTATCTCATATTTTATGTTCCGCCCTCTGTATAATTGTAACTGGCATGTGAATTGACTCACGTGATCTTTCAGTGGTAATAATAGACAGATTTAGGTACTGCACACACTCTCATCATCATAATGCTCACACATATGCTTTCCTGGAAATATTCTAGGTATAGTCACTATGTGTGTGTGTGTGTATGTGTGTTTGTTCTCATAGGGATGGCAGTAGTGGTGTTGTAGGGTCCTGGACAACATCTAGGGGTCTCCAGCGCTCTGTCAGTTCAGTATCCTGAAGAAATAGCTTCTGTGTTGACACAGACTAAAACACTTTGTCCTGAGTTGTTTCATCTAAGTAGCTTAAAGCAGCTTAATTCTCCAAAAAATTGCCTCCTAAAATGATGGACATATAGTAAAGAGTTGTAAAATTAACATGGATAGCAGCTCAGATAATTTGGTCTTGGAAGAATCTGACGAGATATTTTTGAGTTCATATTGAGATCTCTGACACTTCTGTTGTAGACTTTAATTTCTTGGCAAACCAGAAACTCCTTAAGATGAATTATTGGGTCCTGGTATTCAGAACATATCTAGGAGAAACAACTTTTAAGGAGGTTTGTGATTTTTCTTTACTATGCATTTCTATTGGTCAGTACGGTTTGGCATTACACTAGTGCTGACTCAAGAAAATTAGATGTTCATGTCTTTCATTCTTCAGTTAAAAAAAAAAAAAAGGTTTTTGAGGAAAACATTCCAGGATTTTTCTCCATATAGTGGACTTCAATGGGGATCAGCAGGTTGAGGGTCTAAATTGCAGTTTCAATCCCAGCTGAGGAATAGGTCTGATCTAGGGGTTGACCGATGTGTTTTTCAGGGCTGATAAAGATACTGATTATTACAGATCAAATAGACCAACAACCGATATTTTGAACCGATATATATATATATATATGTCTGGTGTAAAATTAAAATTAATGTCAAAATTAAGAACAAGGGCTCTGACCCCAAAACTTTCTTTATATGCTTTTAAATTATTTTATCGGCAATTTAATTAATTATTTAATCAGCCAGGCCAATAATTGGTCACAATTACTTTTATCGGCAAATCGGTTTTGAAAATTACAGATACCAATAACCATAAAAATGTTTAATATCGGCGCTGATAATCAGCCAGGCCTAAATTATTTTATCAGCAAATTAGATTTGAAAATGTCAGATACCGATAACCATAAAAATCCTTAATATCGGCACCAACAATCGGTCAAAATGATTTTATCTGCAAATCGGTTTTGAAAATGACTGATACCGATAACCATAAAAATGTTTCATATCGGCACTGATAATCATCTAGGCCAATAATCGGTTGGCAAATCTGTTTTGAAAATGACCAATAACTATAAAAATGCTTAATATCAGCGGCTGATAATCGGTCGACCCCTAGTCTTATCTAGTAAAATGGTTCGCCATTTTCTGAAAAAAAACAAAAAACACCTTAGCTGTTAGAAATTCACGGCTTCCACGGCTTCACGGAGCTTATTGCTTTTATAAAACTATTATTCCATATACATAGTAAGGTTTCACAAAAAAAAAAAAAAAAAAGAGCAAATAAAGTGTAATGATGTTAATACAAACATTATTCTTCCACCAAACAATGTAGCTCCTCAGAAACGGTTATGGCTGCAACAAAGTGGTTGCTGAGCAACACACAGATGTAAACAAAGGTGTATGTTTGTAGAGTAATTTACAATGGCTTTGAACACGGCTCAACCAATCAGAATCAAGAACCGGAACTATCCATTTTATAAATTAAAACTAATGTCAAAATTAAGAATAAGAAATTATTTTATCGGCAAATTGGTTTTGAAAAATGACCAATAGCGATAACCATAAAAATGCTTAATATCGGCGACGATAACCGGTCAAAATTATTTAATCAGCAAATCGGTTTTGAAATTGACCGATAACTATAAAAATGCTTAATATCGGTGGTGATAATCAGCCAAGCTGATAATTGGTCGACCTCTAGTCTTATTTAGTGAAATGGTCGGTCGTTTTCCAAAAAAAATTCACGCATTATGTAGTCACATTGGAGAGGTCACGTGTGATGTAGGTGAAAATACCGACCCAGTGTTTACAAAGCAGACGTGCAAAGACATTCAAACGCCCTTTAAAAAAAAAAAGGTAAAAACAATGATGTCAGACGATTTTGAAGTTGAAAATTAGATTTTCGCCCTACCCAACCTTTTTGAACCAAAGTACAGAACTAACCACACGTGACCTTTCCAACATTACTGCATAATGCACGAAGTCACGCATGCGCATAGAGACAAGCATTTGTGGTTAAAAAATATATAAATATGTGTGTTTTTCAGAAAGTGATTGATCGTTATGCTAGACAAAATACTTATTCCTCAGCTGGGATCATTCTGAAGCTGCACTGAAACTACAATTTGAACCTTCAGCCTGTTCGCTCCCATTAAGGCCCACTATATATAGAAAAATCCTGGAATGTTTTCCTCAAAAACCCTCATTTCTTTTCAACTGAAGAAAGAAAGACATGAACATCATGGAGTTCATGCTGAGGTCTTTACATTTTTTGCAGACTTTAGTATCTTGGCACCTTTTGAGCTATAAAATGAATCATGAATTCACATTGAGACCTCATTTAAGTATCAACTTTGTCTCTGATGTTTCTTCTTAAAATTTCTAAAGAATGATTTGGTGAAAAATGTTTCAGTGTTCATACTGAAACTAATATGATTGCACACTTTGGAATCTCCTAACAGTTTGAGACATAGTTAAGATTTCTTCTGAACTGCCAGAAAAGACTTTCTAGGGTGTTTTTCTTAAAAGAAAGATCTGTAAATGTCTCCATTTAACCTTAAAGCTAGGAGAAACAGCTGAGATATTGAAGAGATCTTTGTTTTTTCTTTCTCAAACGCAAAAATCGAATATCAAAACTCATTGCAACCCCATAAAACATGTCAAATAGTGTGTCAAAGATACTTTTTTCCCCCAAACGCACACAGGTATGTACATACGGCGTCTTATTCGAACACATCTCCGTGTTGTCGGTATCAGTGTGAGAATGAAAGCACGGTGTTTTAGCTGTCAAACGCTGCTGTTTTTTTCTTGTTTACTGTTGCACGGTCTGTCAGCCGTGGCCTGCGGTACTTCTTTCTTTAATAATACATCTCAGAGTGAGTAATGCCATTTGGATACAGGGAGCTCCGCGCCTGGCCTTTGCTCCCTGCCCCTCTCCTCTCTCTATCCCTGGAGTGTGTTTCAACCCACGTACGTTTGAAGGAATTCTATTTGCCGGATGCCCGTGTGCGCGAGAGCGTGCGCTCGCGTATGTGTGTTTATAAGCTTGTTGAATTGAAATACAGCCAGGCGAGGTGTTGGTGGTGGTGGGGGGGGTTGTTTATTGCAAGGATAGGTGAATATCTCTCTCTTCAGCTCACACGAGCCACCAGGCAAATAAACTCGGCGCATCAAATTTAAATAAATCATTTTTTTCGCCCGGGCGAAGATATTTACAGCAGTGAAACAGCTGCTAATGAACTAATGTGTCCACGCTGGGCGGCGCGGGAAAAAATAGCACGCTAATAGCCGGTCATTACATACGTGTTCTAAAACAATCCACAGGGAACATCGGATCACAATGTGTCTTTACCTTCCGTTTATTAGTTTGTGACCCGAAACGGGGGCGAGTTGATCAAAATAACATCGGAGAGAGGCGGGGCACGGAATGGTGCTTTATTGTAGATGTCAATTAATGTATCTCGTCGTCTTCTGAAAGTCGATTTCAATTACTTCGGCATGAGCAAACAAAGGGTGTTAGCAGACATGGCCTCTTCCTTCCCCCTCATAACACACTCTCACCTTAATTGCTACTCCGTGTCAAAAGCGACCAAACAAGTAGAAGCTAAAAAGTAAAAAAGCGGATGATTTTTTCATCTGGCGTACATCTTTGTGTCAAGCTTACTTGGCCTTGAAGAGGTGAAAACAGAATCATACAGGCTTTTGTAAGGAATTCTCACCTCTCCATAAGAGAGAGAGAGAGAGAGAGAGAATGAGAACGAGAGTGCCTCTCCTCCCCCCTTCCTCTATTTTTCCTCCACTTTCAGCGATTTGCTTTGTTTCGTGCCTAATGTTGATTAGACGACTATAGCTTGATAAAGAATTGTGTTTTTCCTGCAATAATTGCGCCGTGTGTCGTCGCAATATGGTCCAGCTGTCTGGGCCTTCCTGTTTGGACCGTGACGGAACGGTCAACAGGGGGCAGTAGACCGCTTTCCATGGCGTGAAATTCAACATGTCTGATTCCTTTGTCTGCTGGTCTGTTAAAAGCCAGTTACCAGAGCTGCTTTCTTTTGCCATTTACCTTGAATATTGAATATCATATTGATATTATTGACGCGATTTTTATGAAAGGGGATGAGGTGGAAGTGGAAATGGTGGCAGAATTGTTGCGGCGTATTCAAGTGTATGTATATGTATGTGTGTGTATGTAGGTATCTATGTGTATACACACGCATTTATACACATATTTATATGTGTTTGTGTGTATGTATGTATATATCTATATGTATACACACACAGACACACATTTGTGTGAATATATGTGTATATATATATATATATATATATATATCACACACACACACACACACACATATATGTGTGTGTGTGTGTGTATATATATAGTTGAAAGTAAGCAGAATTATTTGCTTTATTCGATACAATAAAATTTTTTCCTTAATATTAGCCACAATTTTTCACCGTTTCTTCATGTTTTTGATTATTCAGAGTCAAAAATATGTGGAAAATCTTCCAAATCCAACATCTAAGCAATATTTATAGGTATATCTGTATGGAATATGTCTATACAGCTCTATATATAGCTCTATATATACTACATTATGATGAAAATAACGTTATATAGGTTCATTATTTCCGTCAAATAAATCTTAGATATAAAGAAAGCCCATTTCTAATCATTTTAGGTTTTTAAATTGCAAACGTCATGCTCAAAAAGTGAAATCAAATGCATTTGTGACAATTCTTCCCTTTCCTGCTGGCATCCTCAACACTTTCTAAGATGGATACTGACTGTTTTCCACTCTGACAGAAGCACAAATCCAGCCTAATAAACGTCTGTATGTATTCGCAATTAAATAAACAATCTATTATTTCTTTTCTCTGTGCCTACAGTGCCGTGTCAGTCACCATATGCCGGGAGAGAGGAGCAGGGAGTCGTATCACGATGGTAGTTTTTTGGCGTCGTGAGGAAGAGAAGGAGGAGGTGGGGGGAGTCGAGCCGAGGGCTCACGGTGCATGTAGCACATCAGATCTCCCTCAATTAATCCAACATTAGGTGCCTGGGATCCACGAGTCAGTGCTTTTGGAAAGCATGTGTGGCTCAAATCTAATTATTCTCTCCCTTCCTTTGAGGGTGGAGAGAGATCGAGATAGAGAGAGCGAGAGAGAGAGAGAGAGAGAGAGAGAGAGAGTGGCCATCCACGTAGCTATAGGTTTTGTTATGCTGTGATTTCTCTCTCTCTCCCTCGCTCGCCCGCTCACTCCGAACCCCCTTCTACCCCCACCTCCTCTTCTCCCTCACTCATTCTCCATCTCTCTCTCACACACACACGCGCCAAACACACTCTCTCTCTCCTCCTCTGCCTATCTCTCTCTCTCTCCCCGTCTGTCTCTCCCTCCCTCAGCTTCACTCGCTCTTGTGCTGTAAGTTCATTTGCTGTGTCAAGCAACAACTGGCTCGGGAGTGGGCAGTGGGTTTTGATCCTTTTGTCAAGCGTCCCCCCTGCGAGCGTGTACCGCGTCCACCTGCACACCACGGGACTGGCCGCCTGGCTCTCTCTCTCTAAGATCGCCGTACCGTCCTGGGTTTATCACGATCGCGGGCATCCCACCTTGCTGAGACGGGCGGCGCGATGAGATGCTGAACGGGTAAGTCGCATTCACATGTTTTAAAAGAAAAATTGATTTTTTTTTGTCAGTTGTTCGAGTCGATGTTTTTTGCAATTTTAGCTGGTCCACCACACCTCCTGATGCTTGTGTCAAGTGTCTCGTGAAATTACCATATTCATGGGCTCCATTCAATTAAATCGCAATCAGTAAAGGGTCCGGCTCGAAGTGTTTTTTTTTTTTTTTTTAGTGTGGGGTGGAATAGCGCAGATCGCTTGTGGAGAAAGGGAGGAGTGGAGAGAGCTTGAGAATACAGATATGTTCTTATCTTTTGCCTCTAAAAATTCCATTCTTAGAATTCCTTTTGAATTTCAAAAAGTGAGTGAATTTTGAAAAATTGGAGGGAAAAAAGAATATTTAATTCAACAGGGAAAGAGATGGATCCAGGGCAACTTTGTCAAAGACAAACAAACCAAAAAAACATAAAATCCTTGCATGGAGGCCATTGATTAACTCCTGGAGTTCTAGGGGGTTTGGAAGAGGGTTTTTGTCTATGTGTGTGTGTTGCTTCAGAAATGGACAGAGAGAGTGAGAGCCCTGGGGCTATAGCACTGGGGGAGTGTGCCCTGCGTCAGGGTGGCTATGTGTGTATGTGTGTGTGTGTGAGAGGTGCGTCTGATGGTTTTGCAGACTGGGGGTCTGGAGAGCGAGCAAGCGTACGAGCGAGCGAGCGAGCAGCCGGCTGCTACACTGCCGGTGTGTGCCCGTACGGTGGCTTTTGTTGCGTTTGTGCTCGAGTCCAGCTTCTCCATCTGCCTCCGTTAGGTTCTCCTCCAGTTTCTTGTGCTGCCTTCTCTGGCTCTCTGTTGTGGATTTTTAGCACGAGAGCTGGTTGTGTGTTTCTCGTTTTGTGAATGATCGGTGTAAAATAGAAAAATCTATATGGGTAGGTACGCAGACGACAATTCGGTAGGTTGTTTTTTTGTTTTTTTTAGAGAGATGTCATTTTTTTAAATGAATAATTGTTGCATAAATGGGGAAAAAAATCTGTTAGGATATTATAAGAATTGTTATATTCTTAAAAAATGTTCTTTTTTGTTTTAAAAAAAGAAAAACGTTTTATTTTGTTGCTTTAAAATCGTAAGCCTGTGTTTTATTGATTAAAACATTATTTTGGAAATTAAAACACAAACTAATGATAATAAAAACAAAATACAATTTTGCATAAAAATGAGACGACCATAAATGAGGCCTTACGAATAGAATAAGCTGAAATGTGGAAATTGTATTTAAGCTAATGTTTTAAATAAAATAGAATTTTTACACGTCACCTAAAATCTTTCAATGTTAAAATTGTGCAAAATGCACAATATTAGTAATCAAAATCTGTTCTCTATAACACGTTGCATTTAAAACGCATTACAATTGCTTTTTCTTCAAAAAAAATAAATAAATAAATAAAATAGACTAATCACACAGTTTAGCCCCCACCCCCTTCTCTTTTTTTTCCCTCCCCCTGTCATCCTCAAGTGGGGTATAGAGGGGGGCTGCCATGCTTCATTTGAGTCCATGTCTCCATATAGAATTCTCCTCACGGTGCTAATGGACTGTTTGGCTATTTTTTTTTCCGTTTCTATATCATTTAGACAGATGAGATGTGCGGCGTGCGATGAAGTGGACCGTAATAGCAATAGATCTCTATTTTAACCCCGGTGGTCTGTGTTTTTAGGTGAAGCCGCTACTGTGGACTATCATCATCATCGGACTCATCGGCAATGGGAGTCAGGACATGGACGCTCGCCGGAGGACCTCCGCGGGGTCCTTGCATCCCAGGTGAGTTTATGCTGTCGGGGGCGGTGGGGGTCGGGTGTGGATTACCCATTCAACCACCTCCGCCCCATCCCCCGCTCTTTCATTAAATGCACCTTTCCCCCGAGTGGCCCTGTGAGAGCGCAGGAGGAAGTAGCAGCAAAAACACTTACGAAATATTTCCTGACGCGTTTACTCAACCAAAATGCACTGTTAATTTCTGTTTGCAGACGAGCCGTTGAGAAGCCCTTGCCTTGCGCTACAAAGCGTCTTCAATCAATTGTTTTGAAAAGGCCTTTCCGTTTTCCGACGATGCCGGCGGTTCTGTTGTTTCTCTCTGTAGAGGACTCTCTTCGGTGACGGGTATTCTTGGGTGGATAATACGGCTCTCGTTGTTATTGCTTAAGAATACGCGTAGTCGAGGAGAGTCATGTCGGCGGCGACTGCAATGGACTAGAGAGAGCGTTGAATCCAGAAGGCCCACCTGCCTGCACGCACACATGCGTTTGCTAACGCCGAGGTTCACGCCCACATCCATTTATTGAGTCAGCGAAGCTGCATTTCCTGTTTGTGTGTGTGATGCTTGTGCTGTTGATTTATCCGGCTACTCCTGCTTTCCTTACCAGCGGCAGCGGAAAGGAAAAAACGGGTTTTTACGATTCGCCGTCCTCACCCCAAAGGCTGTGTATGTTGTAACGTCCCGGGCGGGGTTGTCGATGCAAATGTGTTCGGTTTGTGCCACATATATTCTTTTCTCAGGACCGCACACACTCTACCTTTTTAATGCAAATTGATTTTGAAATGACATTTATCGTGCAGGGTTTCCATATGGAGCTCCGGGAGGGATGGAGGGAAAAAAAATGAATGAAATGTCCACTGACAGCTAAATTTATGCGGATTGTAAAGGAACACACTGCAGATAAACAGTTACCACGGCTTTAGATTGACTGCGGCGTGGCTTCCCATGTAGGCACGCGTATATCATGAATATGTATCAGGCGAGCGTATGATGCTGCATCCTAACGTCCATGAAATCCATTTAGGCGACCTAATAGGATCTACTTGACTTATGAAAGCTTACCGTCAAATCTTATAAATATACATGAGATAGTTTCGTGTGAAAAACTATTGTTTTGCTTTTTTTTTAAAATTCGGACCGGCTGTTGATGTATCGGCGATTTGTAAATCTGCAAACATTTTAATTCGCCCTCCATTATCATTCAGCACATTTAAGTGATGTATTAGCATTTCAGATAGACTAAAGGCAACAATCAGCCCGCTCTGTCCTTGATCACTCTGTAATTATCATTCTTTCGGCTATGTGTTTAAATGAATAGAGAGAAAAGAGGTGTGGAGGAGGAATAATGTAATGCTTTACCACTAGGGGAACCACACAACTGAAAATCACATCTGTTTTTTAGCTTTTGGTTAACTTTTAAGTCATTTTTGGGGTGCCTAGGTTCAAAACTAATAGACATATTTCATAGTTTTAGATCTAGTAGTTTTATCTGCTTATTCCTTTATTAATTCACGCTCAGCAGTGCCTTAAGAGTGGCAATTGTATAAAAGGTCACATGCAACTCTGTATTTAAGATTAAAACATAATCGACATGCTCATAGTTTTGATGTCTGAAGCACATTGATACAATTTCTTTCAGATATCGGTTTTATTGATGCTGTTGAGTAAATATTGTAACCGCTGTAAACTCCTCACAGATTAACCTTTTTCAATTTGGTTTATGACGTGATGAAATTCAGGCCTCTGCAGCTCGTCTTCATTTGTTCTTTATTAAAATTATTTTTATGTGCACGTCGTCTTTGTTCCTCCCCCTGATAATATAAATAAAGCTTGATTTAAGTACAATTATGATGCATTTGTATATTTTGTCCTTATATAGGTGAATAATCGGTTTTAAACGTAGGTCATAAATGTGTTTATATTATATTACAAATTGTATGAACACAACATATAAAAAAACAGACATTTCGAGTTAATGTAGAAATGTTTCAAAAAGCATTTATCATAATGTTGATATTATTTATATTTAATTATTGCAGAGCTGGATTTGCTTCTTGTTGTCTGAGCTTGTGGCATTCGACAGCTTTTAGTTTATTTAGCAAGACAAAATGTAGTTTCGAACAGAAAACAGATATAATAGATCTGGTCATCATCACATTTTTAAGAGTAAGACTGTTTTTGTGACAGGACACAGCGTCCATTACTCTATATTCTGATTATTCAGCTGTAGGATCGATGTTTCTGTTTATGTCTCTGTTCTGCTTTCAGACAGTTGAATTCACTCAGTCGCAAAAGACTTAAATTACAGGAACATTTTCTCTGCAGTAACTTTAATTTATTTGAAAGGATTTGAGATATTGACAAGAAGTGCAGCATGTTCGTCTGTATTTATTTATTTATTTATTTGTACATTTATTTAATTATTTTTTGGCCATTTTGTCCTATCTAAGGGGAGCCGAAATTATGTAAGCTTTATAAACATTTAAGGTATGAAGTACTACTACATTCTATATAATAGATTAATTCGGTTTATGGAGTGTAATTAAATATTTTTTTTCCCTTTTTGTTTGTTTGCAATGAACAATTTTTTGACTATTATTCATTCAACTAATTAGTTTACCCTTCATGGTTGCATGGGTTGGTATTTACACCCATCTCAAAGGGTTATGTTTTTATAGGCTCAGCATTTTTAAATGAGGATTTTCCTCATACATGATGTCATGATCTTCTATCATCCACTGACTTCCTTTAAGACCATAATGCTTTTCACTACAAATAAGATCAGTGGCATTAATCAACTGAAAATTGTGCTGTATTAGCATACGTTTTCCTCAATACAGGAAATGGAAGCTACACAACCAGTCAAACGTTTGGACACACTTGACTGAATTTGTGATTCTCATTATTTAAAAAACATTTTGCTTAAAGTACACGAGTAAATATAGATATATATGAGTATGATTAACATTAAAAAATAGGGTTAAACGGGTCCATACTGTGAAGATAAAGCAACCAAAAAGTATCCAATGTGGTTCGAAAATCATTGTGAAGTTGGTTGAGCAAATGAAATACATATTTTGTTTCTTATAAAATTTGGGTCACTTTATTTTAAGGGCTAAAACTATGACACTTAACTATGACTTTTGCTTCAGTAAACTCTTAATTTGCTGCTTATTGATAGTACAGTAGTTGTTAAGTTAAGGTATTGGTTAGGATTAGAGATGCAGAATATGTGCTTTATAAGTACTAATAAACTAATAAATGTTAATACGCAACTATTTAATACTGAAAATTGGTCCCTATCCTGAAGTGTTAGCAAAATTTGTATTAAAGAATTTGTATCAAAAATTTAATAGCGCAATTTATTAGCAATTTCTGAGTGTAAACTGCTTCTACGCCATAATTTTTCAGCATGCACTCTTAAAAATAAAGGTTCTTTTAGCATTGACCATTAAATGCTTGGAAAAGGTTCTTTACAATGGAAAAAGATTTAGGTTATTTACATTTTCCTTACGTTAAGGGAAAAAAAAGGTTCCATCAAGAGCTGTTCAAAGAAAGGTTCTGATGAGAACCTGAGATGGTACTTCTACTACAAATGCATATGTTGATTTAGTCATTTGATTACTGTTGTTCTAAAAAGTGGAACATAATTTAAAAATTAGTAGATGTGTTTACATTTTTTGACAGGCAATGTTGCTACATTGAATGTTCCATGAAGAACCTTTAAAAGCCTTGGAACCCTTACAGTGTTCTTTACAATGGAAAAAGGTTCTTTAGATTATTTAAATATTCTTCACACTGGCAAAAAAGGTTCCATCAAGAACTGTTCAAAGAAAGGTTCTCATTAGAACCAGAAATGTTACTTCTACTACAAACCCCGCTTTTGGAATCTTCGTTTTTTTATTGGTGAATGTGTTCATTTAGTCATTTGATTACTTTTGTTCTAAAATTTGGAAAATAATTAAAAAATTAGTAGGTGTATTCAAATTTTTTGACTAGCCATGTTGCTACATTGAATGTTCCATGAAGAACCTTTAAAAACCTTGGAACCCTTACAGTGTTCTTTACAATGGAAAAAGGTTCTTTAGATTATTTAAATATTCTTCAGACAAACAAAAAAGTTTTCACCAAGAACTGTTCTGATTAGAACCAGAAATTTTACTTCTACTACAAACCCCGCATTTGGAATCTTTGTTTTTTATTAGTGCATGTGTTAATTTAGTCATTTGATTACTGTTGTTTTAAAATTTGGAAAATAATTAAAAAATGAGTAGGTGTGTTCAGTTTTTTTGACTAGCCATGTTGCTACATTGAACGTTCCATGAAGAACCTTTTAAAACCTTGGAACCCTTACAGTGTTCTTTATAATGAAAAAGCGTTCTTTAGATTATTTAAATATTCTTCACCCTAACAAAAAAGGTTCTATCAAGAACTGTTCAAAGAAAGGTTCTGATGACAACCAGAAATGGTACTTCTACTACAAACCTCACTTTTGGAACCTTTATTTTATATTAGTGCTTGTGTTAATTTAATCATTTGATTTCTGTTTTCTAAAATGAGGAAAATAATTTAAAAATGAATAGGTGTGTTCAAATTTTTGACTAACCATGTTGCTACATTGAATGTTTCATGAAGAACCTTTAAAAACCTTGGAACCCTTACAGTGTTCTTTACAATGGAAAAAGGTTCTTTAGATTATTTAAATATTCTTTAGACAAACAAAAAAGTTTCCATCAAGAACTGTTCTGATTAGAACCAGAAATAGTATTTCTACTACAGACCCCTCTTTTGGAACATTTATTTTTATTAGCGCATGTGTTAATTTAGTCATTTGATTACTAATGTTTTAAAATGTGGAAAATAATTTAAAAATGAGAAGGTGTGTTCAAATTTTTGACTGGCAATAGGTCACTGGATTGTGACCTTTCAACCGCACAACCGACAACTTTCCTACCTCTCAAGTCTCACGGCTTGTCCGTTTTTCACAGAGCGCTGATATAGGCCACTAAGCCTCGTTACATTAATTACAGTCCTGCTCTGTATTCCTCCATACGTGAGGCTGGTTATCGCGTGTATCGTTTCAGAGATTAATTTCAGGCGGGAGGTGAAGCACGCTGAGCTAGTGAAGTCTAACTGGCAGATATCTTTAATAAGGTTACACTATGGATGGGCTTTAGGTTGGTTTAAATAGCCGCCTATGAAATGTACCCACATCAGTGGCTCGCTGATAGAGGCTTAGCAATCTATTTAAAAACCAATTTATTTCCACAGTATTGGAGCTGGCGCAGATTGAACGCCAGAGTGAGATCCTCCACTTCCAAATTCTCAGTGGACACCTCTCATCCCATTCTGGTGCAATCGCTCTCTCTCTCTTCATCTCCTCCCCTTTATCGCGTCCCTCTTCACAAACTCTGGTGACTTATATTCCTCCAAGAGTGTTCAGTAAAAACCCTTTCGGCCTGAAAAATCCCCAACGGTGTCAAAACCACTGACTATACTAGAAAACACAGTTAAGGGCTTTCACTGACAGGAGGAAATTAAATATTAGACACAAAAGGGGTTCTTTCGTCTGGGTTTTTGAAGTGTGTGCTCTGCAAAAATCTTTTTTTTTATCCAGTATTTTTGTCTTGTTTTTAGAGTGTGTGCACTGCAAAAATCAATTTCTTATTTTCTTATTTCTGTTTGTTTGTTTTCTATAATCAAAAACAAACAAAAAAACCCTAATATTTTATACAACTTTGCTTTTTATATGTGACCCTGGATCACAAAACCAGTCATAAGTAGCAAAAGCCAACAATACATTGTATGGGTCAAAATTATTGATTTTTCTTTTATGCCAAAAATCACTAGGATATTAAAGTAAAAATCATGCTCCATGATTTTGTAAATTTCCTACGCATTGCTAAGAACTTAATTTGGACAACTTTTGGTAATTTTCTCAATATTTTGATTTTTTTTTTTGCAACCAAAAGATTTTCAAATAGTTGTATTCCAGCCAAATATTGTCCTATCCTAACAAACCACACATCAATGGAAAGATATTTATTGAAATTGTATAAATCTCAATTTAAAAAAATTGACCCTTATGACTGGTTTTGTGGTCCAGGGTCACATATATAATGGTTGGAGTTCTGTTATCACTAGAATATCGCACTCCTCTCAGCCAATCAGATTCAGGACCAGAAAGAAGGTACAAGCTAACTAAAATAAAATACAACTCAATAAAACAACAAAAACATGATAAAATAATGAAAGTTTTTTTTAAAGTCTCTTAAAGGTCTTATGCTAATATAAATACAGTGAAAACCCTAATATTTTAAAATAATATTACAAATTAAAATATCTGTTTTCTATTTTAATATACTTTAAAATAAAGTTTATTCCTGTGATGGCAAAGCTGAATTTTCAACATCATTAGTTCAGTCTTCAGTGTCACATGATCCTTCAGAAATCATTCTAATATGCAGATTTTCTTAAAAAAAGTTGTTATTAATTTTTTTTTAGAATTCTATGAGTTCAAAAGTTCAAAAGAACGCTGTTCATTTAAAAAATGTTTGTTACATTATAAACACTCAGCTGTGAGTTTTGATCAATTAACTGCATCCTTCCTGAAATGAAGTATTTATTTCAGTCAACTAGTGAAAAACAAATATACTAAAATGTAAGTACAAGTATACTACAAATACATTTACATATTATGTACTTAAAAATACCCTGCAGTTGAACTTTTAGTATGCTAAATTGGTATATTTAAAGTCTGCTAAATTGGAACAACTAATTTTGTACTTAATGCACTTTAATTTAGTGCTGAAGTTCAACTAAAGATATACTTAAGTATATTTGATTTTGCTAAAGTGGAACTATTGCAAGTATACTTTAGGTACACTAAATATTTAGCATTTAAAGACTGATATTATTTAAAGATCATACAATCCTCATCAACAGTGACATATTTTAGGCTTAATATTAAGAAATGTGCATTGTGCACAAGTAGTACTCCAAATAAAGTTTAATTACAATTTTTATATTAGTAAGTTTCAAGCGATATGTCAGTAATTATGTTAGTAGACTTGAACTATACTTAGTATAAAATAAATGCATTTTAAATCTCTTAGCTTTTACTAGGGTTGTTTTGATGATATTGGTTTATTGAAATAACAAGCGAAATATTAGATATATTACACAAAAGACAAGACCAAAAAAAATAATACTGATTAAGAGTATTTTTTGCAGTATGTGTGTGGCCTGTTCCAGTGGTGAAGAGTGTGATAATTGATTATTTCACCATACCGTTCATTCATCTCCCTGCTCACACACTGCTCTGTAAACTGCTGTCTCTCCCCGGACGCACACGTAACGAGGGCCAGGCCTCCTGCTACCTCTGAGCTATCACCTCAAAGAGAGAGAGAGAGAGACTATGATTAATCAGATCTTCTAAATGCTGGCTACCCCCCAGAGAGGCCCCTTCAGAGCGAGGCTCTTAGGTCCCCACCTCCCGTAAACGCAGGGCGTTCAATCTTCACGGAGAGCTTCATTGTCAAAAGCAAAGGGAGAGGGAAAAAAAAATCAGACTTTCATTTTAGGTTCAAGCTGAGCGCAGGAAAGCATCTACTGTCTGCTCGCCTCGGTACAAATTCACAGAGCACTCAGTGTTCAATAACCAGGCTCTTGCACATGCTGTCTGTCAGCGTTAGCTGTGCTAGCGCTCGTGTTTTGTTTCATGTTTCATTTCATTGTTTTTTGGTTTGTTTGTCTGTTGCTTTTTGTCCAGTCTGAAATGAGTGTCTTTGAAAATAATCTGAAGATTCGTCCTCCATTGAATAAAGGGTATTTTTTGTAAGCCAAAAGCATTGTCACTCTTATTTATGGCATTTAAAAAGACAGTTAAAAAAGAATCATTTATTTTTAAAACAGACAGAAAAATGACAGAGTCATTTTGTGGTGAATCAGTTGTATGTTATAGCATGCAGCCTGCGAGAAGAAATCAAAGATGTTTACTTGCCATTAATTTGCGATATGCAGCCTTGTTGTCTTATTACATTCAATTCAGACTGAAAACCCTGATAAAATATGAATCTTTTTCTGTTAAGCTGTGCATTCAGAAAAGCAACACAGGAATCACTAAAATAAAAAGAAACTTAAAGATTCGCTATTTAGATGAGATCATTCCAATTAAGATTGCTACTATAAACAGTGCAGAATCCAAAATATTTCATAATCTTTCTAAATACTAAAACTGTTTATTTTACATAGGATTGTTCAGTTATCGTCCAGGGGCAGCTCAACATTACCCTTCAGAATAGAATTTACAGCTACCTCATGTAACTTGATTTTTCATTGATACATATTTAATGCACATACAATTGCTCTTGAATGGTCTCTCCACTGTCCCTCTTGCTGTTCCTTGGCTCCTCCGACCAGAGCCAATAATGCACACTGGTGTGTCATTCACATGCTAAACAGGGGCATCCAGGCACTTGTCCCCAGACTTACTAATCTATTGAGTCCCAAGACACAACCTTTCCTCCACGCCGAATGAATGTGTGAGCAGCAGCACCATCTGCAAATACCAATAGGAGAATATCAAGTATTCTTTGAGGCCGTATTAGACCCCCTTTGAAGGTGAAAGAGAAAGAGAGTGGGGCCGGGATTTTTTTTTCCCTGGTATTTTCAAGGTCCTGCGATAAGCAACTGACTGTGATATCCGGCTGTCTGTCGGAATGATCTTCACTGGACTCAGAGGTGTTATTCTGAACGTCTGTCCTCCATCTGACCCTGCGAGATCTCACTCCGTCTGCACTCGTCCCTTTTATCGGTGCTTTAATCGTTATTCCGTTGGCTTTTATGTTACCGCAGTTCTCAAATAATTAAAGAAGATTTGAATAACTAGGAAATCATGAATGACAAAACAGTCTGTTAATGTGAAAAACACATATTTGCATTTCATTTTTTTAATGCCTTTTCATCCTGGATTTTACACGATAAAAAGGCTCTTTAGCTCTTATATTTAATTTATGCATGGATGGATGGACAGATAGAGGGATGGATGGATGGACATAAAATGGATGGATGAATAGACAGACAGACAAACGGAAAGCAGAGGGAGGGATGGACTATAGATGCAAATAGACAGATAAATGCAAAATGTAAAGACAGATAGATAGATAGATGACAGACAGATAAATGGATGAAAGGACAGATCGAAAATGCAAAGATAGAGAGATGGATGGAGAGACGGACGGACGGATGGACAGAAAATGGATGGATGGATGGACATAGAGTTGCAAAATGCATACATAGATGCATGGATGGAAGTATGAATGAATGGATGGACAGAAAATGGATGGATGGACAGACAAACAAAAAGTGAATGGATGGATGGATGAACAGATGCTAAACGCAAACAGATAGATGCATGGATGGACAGATAGACAAATGGAGAGTGGATGGATGGATGGACAGACGGAAAATGGATGGACAGACAGATGCAAAACGCAAAGATAGAAAGATGGATGGTTGAATGGTTGGACGGACAGATCGAAAATAAATGGATGGAGGCAAAAAATAGATAGACGGATGGAAATTAATGGATCGACGGACAAATAGATGGACGGACGGACAGAAGATGGACGGAAAATGGATGGTTGGATGGACAGATGGAAAATATGGATGATGAATGGAAAGATAGTGAAATGCAAAGATAGTAAGATCTGATGGATGGATGGACAGATAGAAAATGGATGGATGGACAGACAGATGTAAGATAGATAGATAAATAGACAGATAGATAGAAAATGGATGGACTGATGGACAGATGGATGAACAGACGGAAAATGGATGGATGGATGGATGATGGACAGATGGATAGATGGAAAATGGATGGATGGATGCAAAATGCAAAGATAGATAGATAGATAGATAGATAGATAGATAGAAACCTTCTTCATCCTGGTCTTATTGTATGAAATAACATTTAACAATCACTTAAAAATCTCTTTGGTCTCTCAGCCTTTAGGATCGTTTAGAGTCGTACACAGACACACAGCGGAGTGTGTTGTGTGTTCTCCTCTACTCTACTGTCAAGAGACTGTCATTGTGACTCTTAACTTCAGAATGAACTCTAATAGCAGCCCACTCTCTCTCTCTCTCTCTCTCACACTGCCTCCACCCTGACCCCTTTCCTCTTCCTTCCTTCCTTTCTCTCTCTCTCTCGATCTAAATCTATCTCTATTTCTCAGCCTAATCTCTGCAAGTCCGTGCATGAGTCATGCTGTCTGCCCACCCCGTCCCTGCGCTGGACAGAGACAGTGGGAAGCACTTAATGACGGCCTTGTTTAGTAATTCATTATTGATGATGCCTGTTTTCTCCGACAGAAGCATTATGGGGGCTGATTTTCCCTCTTCTGAAAGACCACGTGACCACACAGCCAACCCTGCACCCGATTCGTTCTGAATTAAAAGATCAGCCTTCTTTTATAATCAAACATGAAATCAAAATTGAACCGATTGACTTTTTTCATAAATGTTCCTTTATGTTGCATGATGATGTCTGAATGTGCATGATTCATCACTGTGCATATTATTCTGAAGAGTAATTTACAATGACTCCCCTACTGTTAACCGAAAAAAAGAGTGCAGGCAGTTTTATTCTAAAGAGAAAATGTATGTTTTTCTCAATATGCAATATCTTTTTCTATCTCTTTAATATTTTAGTATTTTCTGCTGATGAAACCAAGGCCGCTTGGACAGGAAACACTGTAGAAAACAATATCATCCTATACTATTTCCAGCAGAATTTTCAGTTTCAAGTTTAATATTGGTTGTACTGCAGAAGTTAAATATGTATTTTTAAAAAATACATTTTTGTTATGCAATTATCACAATATTTACTTTATTTTAAATATTATTTTATTAATTAATAATGAAAGTTTTAAAGTAGATGCTTGAAACAAACATACAAATCACTACAGAATTTGTGTAATTGGATTTAAAACCTTTTAGACCGTGATAACCAGCATGTGCGTCAGTGTTCCTTGTTCCATTAAAAGTCATAATCGCAGACGAGCACTCTATCATAATAAGAGCATGACAATCCGACATGCCACTCTCTCCCAGGTTAAACAGCAGCAGATGGAGATTGTCTCTGGCTTCGTTTGTGAGCGGAATTAATTAGCAGTCACAGCAGCTGACACATCAGTTTTACACTGACCTGCAATTAAGAATAACACTTCTTTTTGGAGTGTGTGCATAGAACGGCCGTTTCATTGGCAACAGCCTGTGCTGCTTGATTTGTAATTAAAGTTTCTTTGGTCTCGGAGGCATTATGGGACTAAAGTGTAAACCCTAAGAACCCGTGAAGCTCCCAGATAAATTTTCATAACTGATACAGTTATTCCACGTAACAACTTTGTTCTGAAATTGAGTGAGCTGTGTTGCTGTCTGCTGTCTTCACAGGCCCAAAAATGACATCTGAAATTAATACATTTTATTTATCGAATTTTAACTTGAGCATGTCAAAATGCGGTCTAGGTAGGCAGCTCACTAGGTTTTGGAGCACAGGCTAACATGACAGCTTCATGAGGAACTAAGCTTGACTGAAATGCTTCTTTGTGCCTTTTGTCACCCAAACCCCCAGAATGCATTGGGGCAAGGGACTGAGGCGATAAGTGCGAGGCAAAGATGCATTTGCTCTGCAGCAGTGGCCACGGTGCAGATGTTGCAGGTTATTTCTGTGAAGTTTCATCATGATGCTGGGACACTGAACTCTGGTAATCTGCGCTTCTCTCCGGAGTGTGTTTGCTTTGGCAAGGGAACACTTCAGCGACCGTTTGTCTCTGTGTGTGTGCGTGTGAATTAATATTTATTTGAGGGTGTTAAAACTGGTTTGTAGATGTTAATTGCATGGTAATTTGATGTTTCTGTTGATGGCAAATATCATTTCCATTTGAGCCTAAACTGACAAGGTGATTTTCAAACAGAAAATACTGTTTTGGGTTCACTTGTTTGCATACAATGTATTTGTTTCAGTATGATGTGTGAGCTACACCGGTCCATTAATACTGCTGTTCAGGGTTAGTGAGGAATAAACAAATGTTAAGTTAATGTGTGAAGTATGAAAGTGTCAAAAATGTAAAACAGGCCCAAGCCAGGTTGTACTCACCATGTTGATTGTTAATGAGATGCCACATTCATTTACAGCAAACTATGGGATCCCTGGGGAAATTCCACAATGACACCCAAATCATTAAATAACATATTTACAACCACAATTACATATTGATTGACCTCCATGGAAAATATTAAAAATAAAACAACCGTTAACAACCGAAAAACCGTAAGCAAACACGCGAATGCTTGACAAACGTAAGCAAGCAGTATTTTACTTCACTACTGTACATTTACCTTTACAGAGTATTCTCATTTTGTAAAATGTTTGCTTAAATACATTCTAAAGCATAATATATTGGTTTTACTTACTTACATTTCACAATAAACATAAAATGCCCCTCATTAGTTCAAACCGAAGACATCAATACCTGCTCAGAGAAGCAATAGCGACATCTGATTCGCTAATGAATCATTCCTGTGAACCGATTCTTTTCGGTTCATATTACTGATCGAATCTATTCAACGATTCAATCGCGAACTGAACTGATTCGTTTGCAGCTGTTCGCCAGTCAACTTACTGATTCAAAACTGTTCGGAGTGAGTCTCTTTTTTATGATTCCCTGAATTGTTCTGAGTCAAAACGAGCACGAACTTGACGTTCATACAGAAAAAGTTTTCGCGCTCTGCTGCTGCGTTGTTTACTCGACCGTTTGCGTCTTTCGTTTTTAGGACGCGGTTTTTAGAAATTTAGTTTAAAAGTTCAACATTTTAGTCTTGCTTATTAAAAATGGATATCATATCAGATTACACTAAATTGTGAATTACAACTAAAAAAGTGTAAGGACAAGCTATTGAAGCACAAAGTACGCTTTAATGTGGGGGTGTCAAAATTCATATGTGACCCTGGACCACAAACCAGTCATAAGTAGCATGGGTATATTTGTAGCAATAGCCAACAATATATTGTATTGGTCAAAATTATCGATTTTTCTTTTATGTCAAAAATCAGTAGGATATTAACATTTTAAGACTATATTCTGTAAATTTCCAGCCATAAATATATCAAAACCTAATTTTTGATTAGTAATATGCATTGCTTAGAAATTCATTTTCTCAATAATTAGATTTTTTTGCACCCTCAGTTTCCAGATTTTCAGATAGTTGTATTTCAGCCAAATATTGTCCTATCCATACATTACTGGAAAGCATCTTATTTATTCAGTTTATTATATATATAAATCTCAATTTAAAAAAAATATTGACTCTTATAACTGGTTTTATGGTCCAGGGTCACATAACAATGTGAAGTCAGTTTTAAAATGATATGTTTATGCTCTCATTACACATTTACTATTGATACTAAGTAATCTTTCATATTAAGAGTTTAATCTTCTGATTCTGTTTGCATTGATGCACTTGTGTAGAGAATCTCGTACCCTTGAGCTAACCTTAACTTTGCCTTGTTTTTCAGAATTGTTCATGCCGTTGATTTCAAACCGTTATTTGGCTATCCTTGGATTCTCAAACAGCCCAGCAAGAGCTCATGCCTCTCTCCTAAAGACTTTAAGGCTTCCAGCTGTCATTACTTTCTCTAAAACCAAGCAATGGACCGTTGTGAGCCAAGCCAGCACTAACCGGTATTTTCGGACGGGGGAAGCTCTGAGTAGCCGCCGGACGAGGGTAAACCTTTCCAAAAACTCAGAGGATGTTCTTATTTTGTATTGAATCCTAAATCTATTGTTTGATCTAATTATTCTGCCTCTAAGGCCCTTTTATCCCGGCACTGCTGATGAAACCGAAGCGAAAGAGGAGGCAGAGTGTGTCTCCTGGTTGTAGGAGACATGCTAGGACATCCATAGCACAGAGAGAGATAAAGAGCGAGAGATAGAAAGAGAGCGAATAAAAGAGTACTGAGTGATTCAGTCACGTATAGCCCAGGCATTATCTAGCCAACAATAAAAGATTACATCATATCAGCTGGCATAATTTCTTCAGGGTCCTTTATTGATTCTTTGAATGGTGAGTGCAGCTGTTGAAAGTGTACAAAAGAAAGCCATTGTATTTACGGGATCACATCAGGATTTTATAGGCACACAAAAATGATTTGACGATTCAGCTTTCATTCGGAGGATGATCACAACTTTCATGTGGCTTTGTAACAGGTACACAACACTCCAATTATCCTTAATTCCTCTTTGCATGCAAGATGAGCCAGCACTCCTAAACTGAGAACAAAAAAATGGACAAACTAGGGAGAAAATATATTACAGTTTATTGTTATACTCTCATCTGTCACGGTTACAATTTATTTTTTTATTTTACAGTTTTACAAAACTTGTAAAATTACAAATTGAGTCTGAAAATTTCGGATGTGTTTTTTTTTTGTATTCATTATCCTAAAAATTGAATGAAATTTTCGGATGCATTTTTTCGTGTTCGTCATCCTAAAAATTTGTCATGCACAGAAACTTTGCACACTGAGTCTGAAATTTTCGTATGCGTTTTTTCGTATTCATCATCCTAAAAATTGAGTGTAAAAATTTTGTATGCTTTTTTCGTATTCATCATACTAAAAATTTGTCATACACAGAAACCTTGCACACCGAGTCCGATGCATATGAATTAGTCTGTTGCGAAAAAAAAAACAAAAATCGCAAAACAATGCAAAATGGAGTCTTCAAACAGTGGGGATGGTTCTGTTGTCCTCTCTCTTCTTAAAAAGAGAAGAAGAAAGAGGAAATATTGGGTCCATCCAATCCTGAGATTGCATAGAGAGGAAGGAGAGTTATACCTCCTTATCAAGGAGCTCCGGGATTATCCCGAGAGATTCAAACTTTACTTCATGTTGTCTACTTCATGGCTTTGCTAGATGAAGTGGATCAACTTGTCAGATGCCGTTCTGGATTTTGATGTTCGCTTGCACAGTGGCTCTAAATTGTCAAAACACCTCTTAAAATGCTTGCTACGGATGCAAAAAATTGCAGAAAACTGTACTCGACCCCAATTTTTTTATAAAGGACAGAAGTTTCGAAGGCAGTGTGTAAACATAATTGACACAACGTGAGGTCGTATTTATTTTTTACATTTCGGACGAGAATTTCGGACTTGTGCAAGAACGTTTAGTACTGCTATTGCAACAACTAGAGAAAGCGTGAATGCATTCGCATTGAAATTTCATAGGTAAAATAGGTCCATAGAGAATACATGTGACCGAGACAAGCGAAATCTGCATGTGAAACATTTTCGCCCTCATGTGAATCTCTCTTGTTGGTTTGGCCACATTAGCGAAATTTAGTGGGCAAAAAGTGACCATTGAAGCACAACTCATACAGAAATCACGTTGAAACCAACAGCTTTCAATGCGCCAAATTTGTGCGATAGTCTTAAATCCGTTACGAAATTTGAATTGCGAAATTGTTTGCCTGTGCGAAATTCCCAGCTGACTTGACTTCGCTCACAAAATTTCACAGAGCAGTGGTAAATGTGACTGGACTTAATATTCATTTTTGGACATGGTAAAATGCATCATTTCTGCTCGACTATTTGCGTCTAAATGAATTGCAATTACTTTTAGTGCCACTAGTGGCATAAAATGACACATTTCACCTTTAAATGAACTGTTGTAAACTGAAATTGCATTATGTAACAGGTTAAACCTATCAAAGTCACTGATGAGTATGAACAAGGTGGGCGGAGCTACTGAGGAGTTTATTGATCCATTCAGGGATTTCCGAGTGACTTAGGACAAGGGGTCTCACACTCTGGACTGCACAAATCAAGGTAATTGTGATTGGCTCAAGCCAGGAGTCGATGACTGATTACTCCACTGAAGAGCAACATCTGTTCTCTGCCAGTTGCCGACAGATCACTTTGATAACGTTTAATTATGCAGAGGGTCACTGGACCAATTAGATTACTGCTCAATTACTCCAGAAAATGGAATTGATAAGAGAGGACAAAAACATTAATGATTTTGCGAGATTGTTGCTATGTGTGAAAAGATTTATTACCCGGCGAGGATGTAAATTTGTATGGCTTGGATTTGTCCTCAGGGCACGACAAATTCATGCAAAACACACCGGCAGCTGGGGATTAATCTTTCATAACAAACAGAAAAATGGTTTTGTATTTTTGAACATACTTGAATATAAATGCTGGGAATGAATAAACATGATATGTGTACGAATGTTTTAGTCAAATCTAATGCTTGAGAACTGATTGTGATGAATTCAGTACACGAAAAATATTTAACGCCCACATAAACCCTAAAAAAAGTTGAATCTATGAATTTATGTAAGTCTTTTACAACTATTATGAAGTGCTTTGTTTTTTCAAGGTTGCTGTTCTTTGAAATAACACAGAAGTAGTGGAAGCAGAAAGCACACACATCTTTTGTGCATCTGAGAGACTACTTGTGTTGTTTCGCTGCACTCAGGATGGATATGGCCCATGGAGAGGATGCTGCCCTGGTGGGACAGGAAGTAGAGACGCAGAGGGGAGCAACTTCACCTGCTGATCATCTTCAGTCTGACCAGTGGATTGGACGTGTCTGATAGCCCATCCAATTGATGGGAATGGGAGAGAGAGAAAGGAAGAGGAACCTGATGACAGTTCCCTGCAGAGATGAAACTCCTCAGAAGCGCTCAGAGAGAAGATGACACTTCATACCACATCATTTGATAGGATTCAGAGAGGGTTATGGATCCTGTCACACAGCCAAATGAAGTCGAGGGGAAAACCGAGTCCCTGGGCTCTTCTCTGCTCCAACACCAGCCTGTAAATATCATGCATTATTGATGGGATGAAATTTTCAGTCTTGTTAGTTTTAAAGCTGACGATATGCCCGGCAAATTAAAGAGGTGATGTTTGGTGGCATGTATGTAAAAGAATCTTCTAGATCAGAATGACGTAATGAATATGCAAACGAGATCTCGTTAATATCTCAGTTGTTTCTCCTAGCAATCAATGCACATTTCCTCTCAACTCAGCAATTAGACAAAAAGCTGTCATCTACACTACAGAATATTTTAATATTTTATGAAAGGTGTTAAAGATTCTTCAAGGACCATCAATGGCAACAAATAACCTCAACAAAAGATATCACTATGCACTCAAATGTTTCTTGGAAAATACCGATTTTGGGGAGAAAGTTGATAATTAAGTGAAACAACTACAACAGCAAATTATCCTGTTTATAATCCAAAAATGGAAGCAATATGAATTATTATAAGAATAATTGTGATAATATTAACAATCATCATTATTAGCGTCATGGATTAAATTATGTATCATTTTTAATGTTTTTTTTTTAGATTTATTTTTGATGTTTTTATTTTTTGATACATTTTTCCTTTCCAAGTAATAAAGTTAAATAACATATTAAAAAATGTTGGTGGATGCCTGAGAAATTTTAAAGGCGAGAACAAGCGCATTAAATCAAGGATTATTCTTGACGTGTGAAACGGTCATTGGGGAATTGGATTTGACATGGTCATACATGAAGCAAATCCTATTTGAAGCTAATCGTTTTAAACACACTTCCAATGCCAAAACCTGACAATGCAGTCTCCCACACGCTGTTCGGAATAATGTTGTTGAGACAATAAAAGATCATGCATTTACTCAGCTGATTGTGAACGTTCTTTCATTTACCGAATAAATGCCAGCATTTCTCCAGCACCACAGCGATTCCCTGCCTGTCTGTATGTGGACAGAGACATATCTATATGCACACTGACTCAGTAAATGTTGCTGAGGCCCATTATGAACCATCTAGATTATCATAACATTATATTACCAAGCAGTCTTTCACCTCATGACCAGAAATGGCCCGAGCAGTGAATAATCATCAGTGTAATACTGAGATCGGCTCTCTAGTGCCGATGCCTGTGAGGAAAGAGAGCGGCCTCTGTCTCCAGAATGACAAGCATTATGGGTTTAGAAAAGTTTATCTAGCAAAAATAACCCATATTTGAATTTTCAGCTAAATATATATATATATATATTTTATTCATACCGCCCACTAATAGCTTTTAGGTCAAAAACTGTGCTGCGGTGAGTGTTGAGACATCCCTTCACAAAGACAAATGACCATTGCTGTGGTCAATTACATTTTACACGGAAATGGATTTCATTGGCTGTAAAAGTTAAATAAAATTGGCAGGAGTGTAATTAGATTGGCTTGTTAGGTAGCAAGGTTTTCAAAAAGGGAAAATATGTATTTATGGGTTTTGCCTTGGTAATGTAACTGATTATTATTAGAAATCAGGGTAAATTCTAGGATTTCTGTGGCATTTACTCACCCTCACGTCGAAACAAGCTAGTATGAGTGTCTTTCTTCTGTTAAACACAAAAGAAGATGTTGGCGGTAGCCATTAACTTCGACAGAATAGGAAAAATACTATGGAAGTCAATGGCTACCGTCAACTGTTTGGTTGACATTCTTCAAAATATCTTCTTCTGTGTTCAACAGAAGAAAGAAACTCATACAGTTGAGGTCAAAAGTTTGCATACACCTTGCAGAATCTGCAAAATGTTAATTTTTTTAGCAAAATAAGAGGGAACATACCAAATTCATGTTAATTTTTATTTTGTACTGACCTGAATAAGATTTTTCACATAAAAGATGTTTACATATCGTCCACAAGAGAAAATAATAGTTGAATTTATAAAGAAAAGTTTAAATGAGCTTGATTCTTCATATTGTGTTGTTACCTGAATGATGCACAGCTGTGTTTTTTTTTTTTTGTTTAGTGATAGTTGTTTATGAGTCCTGAACAGTTAAACTACCTGCTGTTCTTCAGAAAAATCCTTCAGGTCCCACAAATTCTTTGTTTTTCAGCATTTTTGAGTACTTGAACCTTTACCAACATTGTGATTTTGAGATTCATCTTTTCACACTGAGGACAACTGAAGGACTCATATGCAACTATTACAGAAGGTTCAAACGCTCAAAAAGGAAACACAATGCATTAAGAGCCGGGGGTGAAAACTTTTGGAATTTGAAGATCACGGTAAATTTAACTTATTTTGTATTCTAGGAAACATGTAAGTGTTCTGTAGCTTCTAAAGGGCAGTACTAAATAAAAAAATACAGTATTTAGACAAAATAAGAAAAATGTACACATCTGTTCAAAAGTTTTCACACCCTGGTTCTTAATACATTGTTTTTCCTTCTGGAGCATCAGTGAGCATTTGACCCTTCTGTAATAGTTGCATATGAGTCCATCAGTTGTCCTCAGTGTCAAAAGATGTATCTCAAAATCTTACAGTCATAGCTGGAAAGGGTCAAATACACAAAAATGCTGAAAAATCTTGTGTGACCTGAAAGATTTTTTTGTTTAGGACAAACAAGGGACTCATGAACAACCATCACTTAAAAAAAAAACACAGCTGTGGATAATTCAGCTAACAGTATTAAGAATCAAGAGTATGTAAACTTCTGAATGAGGTCATTTTTATAAATTCAGCTACTTTTTTCTCTTGTGGATTATATGTAAACATCTTTTAATGTGAAACTGTGGACTATATGTAAATGTCTTTTATGTGAAATATCTTATTCAGGTCAGTACTAAATAAAAAATAATGCATTTTGTATGATCCCTCTTATTTTGGTAAAATAATTAACATTTTGCAGATTCTGCAAGGTGTATGTAAACTTTTGACCTCAACTGTACATATTTAAAACAAGAGGAGGGTGAGTAAACAATGACAGCATTTTTGGGTGAACTGTCCCTTTAAGCACCATTACTCAAGTACCATACATTTTTATGTATTGGTGGGCAGCTATTTGTGGGTGAGGCCTGACCTGATCTATAACCGAGGCAAGAAATATAAAAAAAACAAAACAACAACAAACATGGCAGTCCTGTTTAAAATGCCAAGTCACTCCAGACTTGCAGTTAACTGTCTCACCGCTGCAGTATCGACCGCAATAACTGTGCTGCTTTTCAGAGCCCCAGTCACAAATTCTAATTATTTGCCAATAAATACACATATTGTCAAGATAAAAGCCCAGAGAACAAAACATGACTAAAATGATCAATATAAACAATCTTTTGTAAAGACATTCATTTTTAACACCATTTCAAACAGCATCTCAAATCGGTGATGTTACTTCTCTTTAAAGCAGCCTAGATACTACTGCTGTAGGTTAGTTGTTAGTGTAACTGTTTTGGTAAATATACACAGCTCACTGTAATGAGCCACAGATCAAGATGATCAAATGCTTTGAAAAGCATACATATCAAAAACGACACAATATTCGATGCACAAACATTGAGTCACTGTACAAATGGAGGTTAACATCCTCTGCTGCTTGCATTACAAAGAACTGGATCACCACTGAAACACTATCGGACTTGCAGACGCTTCTGTCACAAGGTGATCAATACAAGATGTGTGTGTTGTACTAGATCTAACAAACCCTGCTGCTAGGGATCATCTGCATTTTACGGGTTTGTTTGAGGGATGAAAGAAAAACAGATTTGTTTGCACTAAACACATGTATTTTATATACATGCATAATAACTGTGATCATGTCATCTTGAATGCAGATGAATGCAATTTTCTCTACTTATGATAACATTAAAAGTACCTTTATGGGAAAACTGTTTTGCAGAGGTTTCATTCTGGAAATGTTTATATGGTGGTAATGTTTCACATTACAAAATGCATGCTGTTTTACTTACTATTTGTTTTTTAATACATAGTATTCGGGATTTCTCTATTATAAATACAGCCCGTATCACGGAAAACATACAAGTTAACATGATTAGCTTGTGATTTTTGTAAGCAATGTATATTTTTAATGGAATATCCACCTTATTTTTCCGGTAAGGGGCGCAGCCATTTATGGGTCTGGCTTCTGGTCTCGTCCGCATCCACCCTTACCAAAATTAACCCTGATTTTATTATAGTAAAAGTGTAGTTACCATGTTTTTTGGAGTATTGATTACCATTTGTAAAACCACAGTTTTACTACAAATACCACGATTAAACTATGGTTAGAATAGCAAAACAATGGTTAATTTGTAGTTACCATGGTTTAAGTATAATAACCATGGTTTTATTTGTAGTAAAACAATGGTTAATTTTCGTAATTGCAGCTATTTTTAGCTGTACAAAACTCTTTTGCGGCTTGATATTGCAAATTGGTGTGTCTTACTATATTATTTTAATGTTATCTTAATTATGAACACACTGGTTTGTAGTGCAAACAGTTTTAGTGGTTACTGTTTCACCCAAATGCTTACTTCGATATTTAAGAATAAGGTGGATAAAGTAAGGAATACAGCTGTAATTAGCAAAACTTTGACTGGATTGAAACTACAACCATTAAGTTACCACCCAATAATAATTTGAGTAATTATTAATAATTTACTAATTATTTTAGTATTAAAAATAATATTGCTTTAATATTAACATTTGTTTTAGTATTATAAAATTATAGTATGTATATAAAATTTTCAACATCAATATAAGGAATCAATGTTACCACTGTCTTTACATTTATCCCCGTCCTGACTTGACCAAGACTTGCTAGTAAACGCGGCGTCCTCTGTGCGGTGTGCAGAAAGTTAGCGTCAAACAAACTTTATCTGCCGTCTGAAAGACCCTCCACAGGTGCCCACCAGCCCCTCAAGGAGCTCTAGACATCTATGCGGTTGCTTTAACTGTCAATTCGACGTCGCAGAGGACGATTTTCAGCCATTCTGACTATATACGCGAAAGGATCCTGTAGTTTCCCAAGAAAGACGAGTGAACTCTGGAAGTAAACCTGTACGGCTCGAAAGCGGGACTATCGTCGGAATACAAACACTTTTATTGCTCTGTCTTCATTTCATTTTTCTTCGTTTTGATTTGAGGGAAACATGGCTCGAATGCTGAGCAAGGAGCTGCCGGATATCGAGGTATAAACACTGTATATCATAACATAAATGCACCGTGTTGTTATATTGTCAGTGTGAGGTGCGTTAAGATGAATCTGTGATACTAAACATTAATGCAGTAATCGGAGAAAGATGACTCGAATCATTTCTTAGTGTTAAATCGTCGCGTTTTTCGTTAAAAATCTTAAACTTTTTGTTTACCCAACTTATGTCATGTAGGTTACCTGTAAAAGTAGCTAACCGTAGTCCTGTGTTTACATTGTTGTTTTTCTGCAAGTATGAAAGTTCAGGCAGTAGTTGGGTATTAGGTCAAAGTTTCTTTTTAATCACTTATTGTGGATTCTTATATCAGTCTTTCGTGATAATACACTTCCTGTAGGTTTAACAAACCATAAACTGTTTTGCAGTGCTCAGTTAACCCTTTATGTCACATTCCTGCTGTTATGTGTGTTTGTGAATGGCTGTGTTGAAGAACCAGAGTAGTTCATACTCTGCAGTGCACTATATTCTGCATACTTTTTTTATTAGTATATATTATAGACAATTATAGACAATGGCTAGTGTAGCCTTCAAGTATTTTTCAGTGAGTTTTTTGTGTAAATATTAAAGTAAACACAACAAACTTACATTAGAACAGAGTTTTTCTCTATATTTTTTAATTGCTAATATAGTTTTTTGATTGATATTAATCAACTATCTTTAAACCTGAAGTCCACAAAAAAAAAAAAATCTGGAAATGTACTCTTTATTAGGCAATCCAAAAATACATCATTATATCACTTGCTCACCAGTGGATCCACTAGAGTGAATGGGTGCCGTCAGAATAAGTGTCCAAACAGCTGATAAAAACATTGCAGTTACATACAAGTAATCCACATGACACCAGTAGATCAATTAATACTACTTTCTACAGTAAAAAAAATTGTCTAATCTGAATCAGGCGATAAATATGCATAGATTATCCAGAGTCCAAAACAGTACTAAACAAATATGTTGATGTATTTTGATGCTAGAGGCCAACAGGGGATAAGTCTGATTATGAATGAGCTGGTATCTTGGCCAGAAATGCCTTAATTATGGATTTGTTTCTTACAAATATGCAGCTTTTTACTTTACAAGATGTTAAATGATGGACTGGAGTCATACTTGTGAATTATTTTGATGTTTTATCAGCGGTTTGGACTCTCATTCTGACGGCACCCATTCACTGCATTGGTGAACAAGTGATGTAATGCTGCATTTTTCCAAATCTACATCTACATCATGGATTTCCTTTGTAGGTGAACTATTCCTTTAAATCATCTTTGCATTCTGTGCATACAGAAGGTTCACTTACTGTGCACAGTATACATGCTACAAAAATAATGAGAGTAGTATGCTAGTGTGCTGTTTTGAACATAGCCTCTGTGGGTGTGTGGATACTGGTTGTTAAGATCAGGAAAGTGTTCCTGGAATGCTGCCATAACAAATTCTGTTCCACTAGTCGAATACAAATGATGTGTGTTGCAGAAAAGTGTTGAAGCACAATGGAATTGTTGGCAATCATTTCAGTGGTACACAGGATTTCTTTTAAAACCATTTTGAAGTGTTTTAATGATATATGCATGCCTTAAGGGCTGTGCTATAGACAGCTTCTGCGTTCATTTGGCATTCAGCTCTCATTCTTGTAAAGAGTATTGCGATCCAAACAAGGCAGTGAACACACTGGAAATAATGGCATGTCCAGATAATCCAATTTCCCAGTTATTATACGCTTAGTTAGGTCTGAGTTGCAGACTGCAATGCTGTAATGCATCTCACAACCATGTGGTTAATAAGCTGTACTGCTAACCATGTGAGAATCACATGTCAGTTTATACCATTAACTAAATCAGGAGCATATGGAAGTGCAGCTATCACTGTAGTGTTACCTGTTTTGCTAACAGTTCAGTCAGAATTTTTTATTGGTTTCTACTGACGTTTAGTCAAAGTGACTGACTGATTTTTAACTTCATCCTTTGTCTTTCTTTCATCGAGTTGCAATAGCCTGACAATGAATAGTGACTGAGCTAAAATAGTGAATTTGATTTTATAGAAAAGTCCCAGATGCTTTGCAATAAAAGTGAAGTTTATCAGCAGCCAAACATTGGTTCTTACATTTAGATTTAAGATTTAAGACAAAGGTTGAACTTGAACGTGACGTGACTTGATTAAACCCTTAGGAGGTTGTAAAACTTTTACAGTACATAACACTTCCCTTTTGAATAGGTAGTGGAATTGTTAGTGTTACAGTTCAAGTATTGAAACTGAAACATTAAAATCTAACCCTTTAAAATATTCTCAAATTGTAATTTGTTTAGCAGATACATTTTATTCAAAATGGTAGATTTAGTGCTTTAATGGATACATTTGTGACATTTTCATGCACATTTCCTTGAATGCACAGCATTTCTAAAGAAATTTTAATTGACTGTTAACATAATTTCAATATTTTAAGCCACAGCATTAAAGATTAAAGGAAATTGAGGGCCATTAGGCCTAAATGGCATTGTATGATGGAATCATTCATTTTCTGTAAAGCTAATTTGACAACGTCTTGCTATATAAAAAGACCTTGAATTTCGTAATGTCCTTTTAACACATTTATTTTATTTTAAAACAGAATTTTAATATCATTGACATTTCCATTAAACAAAAAGATTCTTTTTCAAGCTTCAACAATGCAGCAGTAAAATTCTGTGCGCCACTTTCACTAAAGCTGTTTAACTGGGAGTAAACAAGTTATGTTTGTGCTTATTTTCTGATCCAGTGCTCTAGGTTGTTCAACATGTGCTTGTGTTTAGGCAAACCAGTCAGATATCTGGAAGCCTGTTGTTCTTGCTCCACAGGTAAACCCCCTTTAGTGTCAAAGCTGGAGAATTCAGAATATGCTTGCTGTGTTTAAGGATGTGTCTGGTTTAGCATCCTAGTGCTGGGGTTCCTAGTGTTTTTTTTTTTTTGTCAGCCAAACCCTTTAGATGTAAAATATTTTAACGAAGTACCCTCTGAGATTTTAAGTTAATATTTTAAATTATTTTAAAACAAGTTCACATGTTCACAGTTCTCTGATATCAGTTAATAGTCATATGACATGCAAGTATAGAGATGAAATATCTATTTTAGTAAGTATATAGGGCTGCACAACTCATTTAAAAAATCAGTTTAGAATAAAAATGTCCTGATAATTTACTCACCCCCATGTCATCCAAGATGTTCATGTCTTTCTTTAGTCACAAAGAACGTTTTGAGGAAAATATTTCAGGGTTTTTCCTCCATATAGTGGACTTTAGTGGGGGTCAATGGGTTGAAGGCCGAAATTGCAGTTTCACTGCAGCTTCAGAGAGCTCTTTACGATCCCAGCCGAGGAATAAGGGTCTTATCTAGCAAAACGATTGATTATTTTCTACAAAAAAAAAAAATAAATTAAATTTATATACTTTTTAACCACAAATGCTCATCTTGCTTTAGCTCTGCAATGTGCGTCCGCGACTTCACTCATTACGTAATCATGTTGGAAAGGTCATGTCTGGTTCAAAAACTTGGGGTGGGGTGAAAAACTCCATCTCATTTTCTCCTCCAACTTCAAAATGGTCCAACACATTGTTTTACCTTTTTTGTAAAGTGCATTTGACTTTCTTTGCACGTTCGTTTTGTAAACATTGGGTCGGTACTTCTTGTTGGCCAACATTGAAGTCCACTATGTTTTTTTCCTCAAAAAGCGCTAGATAAGACCCTTCTTCCTTGGCATTTGGGATTGTTTGAAGCCGCATTTAAACCGCATTTTGGAAGTTCAAAATCGGGGCACCATAGCAGTCCATTATATGGAGAAAAATGCTGAAATGTTTTCCTCAAAA
>JAHKKF010504286.1:0-11023 GCA_019740295.1 Labeo calbasu
GTACGTCTCGCCCGGCTGCATGAGACTGTGGGCTGAGGCAGGCCCTCCAGAGCACACTGGTCCTTCTCTAACCTCTCTCTACGCTGTGTGCTCTCACACATCACGCTGGCTGTGAAGTCTCGCTCATTTAGGAAGGCAACAGTTTCATCCCTTTTGCGGCTGACGTAGCCCTTTAGCACAGAGTTGTATGGGTTATCTTGCCTCTCTGGATCCTCAGACAGGTGTTTAAACTCCATGCGGGTGATGACTGGGAGGAGAAAGCCAGTTCCTTCATGACTCACAACATCCTCCATACTATCCAGAGCTTCTTGCACCAGCCTTGCAGGAACAGGTACCATGTCACAGCCTGATCGCTGGTCAACAAACTGCCTAAAACGCCTTCTCACCGCTGCAACATCCTGTAGAGACTGTGCACGTCGCTCCTCAAGGTCAACAACGATCCGCTCTGGGTAGCTGGTGCCTAAAACCACACCTGTGAACAGAAAGTGATGCTAGATAGTATAATGTGTGTGATTTATTTTTTAGTTAAAGCTAACATATTTTATCTGCATAATGTGATGTCTTTCAAAGTAAAACAGAGTGTCTTGTTAGGGAAAAAATATGTACAGGGCTTGATTTTATTGAGAACGGGGTGGACGATATAATTCAAAATCTTATATTGTGATATAAATAATTTTATTTTATGATAAAGTTATTTTGGCTGGAAATAAGGTGTCAACATAATTAAAACTGTCCATCATAAGAGAGTGTGAAACACTGATTTGAGTTCTCTTTAGTCTTATTGCGCTTAAATGGTTTGAAATAATTCAAACATTGGCTTAAAAAGCATGAAAATGACTTTTTGATCCTATCTGACACCAAGTGCAGTAAAATACAAAAAAGGCACATAGAACTGAACACATTATAGCTGAATTCTCATGCATTTTCAATTATTTGACCACTGTAAATATGAAACTCTAAACAAAACTTTATAAAATGACCTTGAACCATTTGCATGTGATATTAGCAGTATCTCGTTCAATCTGTTTCAGTCCACAATAACCATGAACAGATTAGTAGTATAACAGACCTGCCCTACGCAGCACTGATGCTGGGCACTTCCAGGGTTTATGGATGAGGTCATCAGGAAGTGCCTTCAGTTCAGGACACCACTGCCGCACGTAGGCGCCATAGGGGTCACAGGTCAGTGCCGCATCAACAGGGTGCATGACGAAGTTCCAGTGATCCAGTCCACACATTCCTCCATTCTGCCACATCATGGCATCTATGGCAACATCAGCATCTACCAGTGTGTCCTGTTAAATAGAAAAAGCGTGTTGAAATGCTATGCGGAATGGTCATTACAGGACATTTCTGTCAAAGTTGGCACGTATTTATGAAGAAATCAGAAACCTAGTGTTGCAGGTAGTTGCCAGGGTGTTGCTATTTGGTTTAAGGTATTCTGTCTGATTACTATAGCTTGTTAGGTGGTTTCCTACTGGACAAAAGTCAAAATAGCCCAATCCCAAGTGGATGCTATTTGATTATTTCATGTGAAAAAATATGACACAATTAAACACAATTTGAAGTGCGGGATGAGTTATGCTCAGATTTATAGTTATGGCAAGGGGTTTTGCATTAGCTGACATTGTTATGGAAGCTTATTTTGTATATATATATATATATATATACATATGTTAAATCTCACATTTCTGACATTTTTTCTAGCAATTCTGACTTTTCTCAGAATTGCATGATTATATCTCAGAATAGTTTTTGGTCAGTAAGATTTTTAATGTTTTTTTAAAGAAGTCTCTTCTCACCAAGCCTGCACTTATTTGATCCAAAGTACAGCAAAAACAGTAAACGTTTGAAATATTTTTACTATTTAAAATAACTGTTTTCTATTTGAATGTATTTTCAGGAAAAAATGTAATTTATTCCTGTGATCAAAGCTAAATTTTCATCTAAATTTATCATTACTCCAGTCTTCATCATTACTCCACTGATGCTAAAAAAAATCAACTTTGAATTTACAAGAATAAATGACATTTTAAAATGTATTCAAATAGAAAACATTCATTTTAAATAGTAAAAATATTTCAAAATTTTACTGTAAGTTTTTGCTGTACTTTGGATCAAATAAATGCAGGCTTGGTGAAGAGACTTCTTAAAAAAAACATTAAAAATCATACTGTCCAAAAACTTTTGACTGGTAGTGTTGGTAAGTTAGTAAACTCGTTTCCATCTTGCAATAATGACTTTTTTTCCCCCTCAGAATTCTGAGTTTACATCTTGCAATTATGACTTTTCTCAGAATTAATAAACAACTGCAACTGCAAGACATAACGTTGCAATTATGAGGAAAAAGTCCCAATTGTGAGATACAATCTCGTAATTGCAAGAAAAAAAAAAAACACTAAATCATTAGAAGAATAAGGATTTAGTGTCTTCTGCATGTCTCACCTGAAACCATCGGTATCCTTCCTGCCAAGGAATATGCAGATAAGCAATGAGGAAGGACGCCACTACGTGTCTCATGTAGTTGTTCATCCAGCCAGTTTGCCACAGCTGTCTCATTGCTGCATCTACCAGTGGATATCCTGTCCTTCCACGCTGCCATGCCTTCAGATGGACATGATCTGAGCTCCAGCGCAGAGCCTGCACATAGGTCAACATTTGAGTATGCAAATGTAATCATGATGATAAAAATTGCTACCAAGATTCTTGGATGCTGTGGGTGGTTGCTAGCGTGTAAGTCTCTTATTGACTGTATATCTATGGGATTTTTCGGCAGTTTTATTATCCGACAAAATCATAAATCTGATCAAGAACTAGCACTTCTCTCCTCAGCAAGTCACACAATTTGAAGCTAAAATTCCATTCCATTGCAAATTTTTCCATTGCAAAAAAGGACAAGAACATTGGTTTGATTTTAAGGACGAATAGAAAGATTAGGCATAAAATAATGTCTTCAGAATCATTCAAATGTTAAAAGTTTTATCCTAGCTCAGAGAAAGACAGGAAAACTGTGGCATTTTTTCTGCTAAATAAGCAAGCATATAAGACTTCTTCACCTTACAAATGGTTGTTGAAAAGATGCTATGAAATGCATCACATTTTGTGGGACGTATCAGCATCCCAAAATTAGTAAGAAACCAGTATTGGATTTCAGTCAGCAAATATTATGCAGGGTGGCATTTTAAATATGAATCTTGCCTTGTACGGTGGTCTGAGGGACTCCCAGGGCAGGTCTGGGAAAAGACACAGCTGCCAGTACGCCAGGTCCCTCCAGGCCAGTTTGCGCTGGAATTTAGGAGGTCTGCAGCGAGCTCCACGGGCATCCCATAATAGGCTACGTGCACTCAGCTGCCCAAAGTGCAGATATGGAGATAGAGAGCTGGTGTTGGGCTCATCCGCACGACTTGACTCCTTCTCATAACGGTACACACCTACAGTGAAGTCAGCTGATGAGTGCAAAATGATGGATGGGCTTGCAATGCTGCTATGCGCCCTGGGAAATATATCTTACCATCTCGCAGGAAGGCCTCAAGATGAGACTGAGCTCCTTCCTCACTGAAGTCCCATGATTTTTGAATGTTCGCAGCCCAGTCAATCTGTGAATACCACATCACAACATCACTTTGATTAGGCAAAATGGCAACGTCTTAGAAACAATTCACTCTGAACATTTTTGCATTTGACTGCATACTTTTCCCGTTACATGGAATTCTTTGACTGTTCTGAATACACCTTGCATATTCTACAGCGTCTTGCACGTGACACACTATTCTAAAAAACAGTGTTCATCTTTTAAAACACATCTGAAGACCTTGCATTTTTATTTCTGTCCATTGCTCAAGTATGAAAAAGGCACTCTGTGTGAATGCAATAACTTAAAGAGAGGTCTTTCTGATGCTTTCATAATTAAAAAAATTCATCATAGTAAACAAATTTTTATTTTTTTACAGGAGAATTGTGATACACTTTTCAACATCAGTCTGAATTCTTTAGGTAACACTTTACCATAAGGTTCCATTTGTTAATATTAATTAACTACAGTAGTTAACATAAACTAACAATGAAAAATACTTCTAAAGCATCTTATTTAATGTTGATTTCAACATTTACTAATAGATTAAAATTGTTATTTGACGAACCTGAGCTAACATTGTTAGTTAATATTAGTTCATTCATTAAATATAGTTACCAGTTGGAACCGTATTGTAAAGCGTACCATCATAATAAAAAGAAATACTTTAAAAAATAGTCAAATTAATTACTTAACATAATTATCATAAATCTTCACAATTTTTAGTTTCACAAACTGCAAAAATGAGTATATTAAAAATTAAAATATTAGACCTGGTTCAGAGTTATTATAGTTAAAGTATTATAGTCTAACACTAAAGCTGAAACTAAATCTAAAATTCAAACTATTAAAAACACTTTTGTTGCTTGAAATAAAATACAATTTTAGTTTAACTTGATGTACTAAAACAATACAAACAAAAAATAAATAAATATATAAAAACCAGTATAGATATATAATATATATAGATATATAAAAAACAAAATTACTAAAACTTTTACTAAATTAAAATGAAAATATTAAAATAAAAACAGATTCAAAATTTAAATAAATACTATAATAGTATCTCTGTGATACTAAAATAACACTGACATGTCTTTTACAACATTAAGATAACATTGCGCATTAGTGTTGGTTTGAATATTTCACCTCTGTGCCATCTTTCCTGCGTGGCATGCGTGCCAGTCCCAGATCAACAAGTGGGCATCCCTGTGGCCATGTTGAGGGAACAGGCAGGGCAGCGGGAGCATCCAGTGGAGCAGTCAGTCCACTCCCAGGATTCTGCTGACAGCAGCTCATGAAGTGAGAGACAGAACCGATACCTGCAAACAAATAGAAACCTTTAAAAACTAGCAATTTAAAAGATTTTAGTAGTGTTTGGCCATGCAAATGTTGTCACCATCGTGCTAGGTTGTAGTAAGTGGTTGTCAGGGCACTGTTATTGTTGTCTGTGGTGGACGTTTAATTGCCCTAGACATTATTTTCTAATTTGTGAAATGATAAAAAAAAAACCCTCGCTGCTTTATCCAATATTCAGGTTTCTGTTCAGGAAATGAATGCAAATTGGTGCAAATTTAATTAGACAATGCCTCATTTGCATGTTTAAACATAACATTTCAGAAATGCGTCATTTGCATAATTAAACATAACATTTCAGAACATTCTGATACAATTATCTTAACTTACTGTCAAGGATTCAACTGGGGAAGTATGGCAATATCTAACAATTTAACACTCTGTACTTGACTGTAGCATCTTTCTTTAAGAAATATTTATGTCTATGTTACATTCAAAAGTTTTGTACATTTTAAAGAAGAATTTATGAACAATCACTAATCCACTGCAAAAAAAAAAACTAAAGGGTTAGTTCACCCAAAAATGAAAATTCTGTCATTAATTACCCTTGTGTTGTTCCAAACCTGTAAGACCTTCGACCTTTGACACGGAAGAGAAGAAATTGTTGAATTGTTAATTGTTATCTCGTTATCTTTGCTCACAAAAAGTATTCTTGCAGCTTCGTAATATTACACTTCAACCATTGTTGTCACATGGACTATTTTAATGATGTCCGTACTAACTTTCTGGGCCTTGAACGTTTCAGTTGCATTACTGTCTATGCAAGGTCAAAAAGCTCTTGGATTTTGTCAAAAATATCTTAATTTGTGTTCTGAAGATGAACAAAGGTCTTACGTGTTTGGAACGACATGAGGGGGAGTAATTAATGACAACATTTTTTATTTTGAGGTATCCCAAAATTTCCACCTCATCAGCCCTGATCTGCACTGCATTACCCACCTCGTAGTCCAACGCCCCGTGTGCTGACCGTATAGGGGTCTCTAAGGCAGTATGAGTGGTAGATATGGCACTTAACACCTTGTTTCTCCAGTTTCTCCCGCACACTATCATCTCTTTCCTTCAGCCACGGCTCATACAGGGCTGTTGCCACAACCGACGCTGCACCCGTCTCAGCGATCAATCCTTGCAGGGCTATCAAAGATGAGGCCTCTGCCTTCAGGGTCACTAAGTGGCTTCCACGCTGCTCCAGAGAGCAGTTCAGACTCACTAGTGCCTGATGTAGCCAGTATTTAGACGCCCCACCAGCTGCCACAGTAACCCCTGGACCCTCCTCCTCCACTGCATTCCATAAGAAGACAGGAATGATAGGTGCACCAAACTCAAGGCAGCCAATCAGAGCAGGGTTATCCCACATGCGGAGGTCCCTTCTGAACCAGAGGAGAATTGGTCGTGGTCCCGATGGGTTTTTTAACAAATGCTGTTGCTTACGCTGACGACGCCTTTGTGACCTCGTTGACTTTGTGACCTTGAGATCGTCATTGTGTTTATTTGTGTGTTTAATGGCACATGTGGTTTTAGTATCTAGTGTCCATTTTGCAACAGCCTGGTTCTCTGGTACTATAGCATCATTGACGTTTGCCTGATCAACACCTGAAGTTTCTGTAGATGTGTTGGCATAGCTTTTGTAACAGGGAGGCACATGAGGCTGATGATCTGGTTTGGTTTGTTTGGTTTCATAAACAGAGAGTGTCAAGGCCAGATCTAATTCATCTGCTTCATCCTGAAAAAGTAACATACAAAATATGTTTTTAATATACTGTGTCACAAGCATTTTAACCTGAATACACAATTCTATTTGAATGTATTTTAAAATGTAATTTATTCCTGTGATCAAAGCTAAATTTTCAGCATCATTACTCCAGCCTTCCTATCACATGATCCTTCAGAAATCATTCTAATGTGCTGATTTGCAAGAAACATTTTTTTAAAAATTATTATCATTATCAATATTTAAAACAGTTAAGTACATTTTTTAATTAATAAAAGATCCAAAGATCAGCTTTTATCGGAAAAGCTTTTGTAACATAATACACAACAGCATTCAAAAGCTTGGAGTCAGAATTTATATATATATATATGTATATATATATATATTGTAAAGAAATTAATACTTTTATTAAGCAAGGATCCTTTAAATTGGTGAAAAGTGATGATAAAGTCATTCAAACTTTTACAAAAGATTTCTATTTCAGATAAATGCTGTTCTTCTTAACTTTCTATTCATCAAAGAAACCTAAAAAATATCTACTCGGCTGTTTTCAACATAATGATAATAATAAAAAATGCAAATAATAATAAAAAATGCAAAAATAAAAAATAATAAAAAATGCAAATCAGAATATTGGAATGATTTCTGAAGTATCATGTGACTGGAGAAATGATGCTAAAAATTCAGCTTTGAAATCACAAGAATAAATTACATTTTAAAATATATTTAAATAGAAAACAGTTATTTTAAATATATATTAAATAGTAAAATATTTCAAAATGTTACTGTTTTTGCTGTATTTTGGATCAAATAAATGCATGATTGGTGATCTACAAAATATTAAATCCACACTACCTTAGAGAAGTACTCCAGAAAGATTGCAGTCAGCTGACTGTGTAGATGTTCATGTCCAGATAAAAGGGGTTCGATAAGGTCCAGAAAGTGTGTTCGGGTGTCTGTGTCGCCAAGCATAGATAAGCACAGACAGAAAAACCCATCTGGATCCTCACGACCCAACATCAGCTCTTTCAACAGCTCACGGACCCGAGACACGGACTTCATGTAGCTACTTACAGACATTCTCTTCGAGGAAACACGTCACTTTTCAACGCAGTAAACATACAAATTACATATAATAATCATATATGATATATAAAAATAATTTATAAGAGTTTGCGTCGTAAACATACACTGACAGACACAATGTTTCCCCGAAGCTGTGTTACAAAACGAATGAATGGAATGATGAGTTGACAGGTTACACAAGCTGCTGCTGCGGGGGTTTCATAACCGATTGTAACTTAATTAATTCCGCCTTACTTATCTTACTTATCTTATCGCACCCATTTGTTTCATTATCGAAAATGGATTTAATGATGAGTTGATTACTTACATTAATCATAAAAAAAACTTTAGTATAAGAAGCATGGTGAATACGTAACAGCATCTCCAGTGACTTTAGAGGGGCGGTGCTAAATGAGACGTCTGACCAATCCTGGTCGAGCATCTTGCAGATGCTCCTCCCCCTCAGTGAGGCACGTGCTAATCCAAACATATGAGAGCGAATCAGGAGCGTTTAGTGAAACACTGAACAGACATTTCAAAATTATTTTTTGTAATTATCTCTGTACGTTTCTCCCTCCTACTAGAAAGTACAGATACACGAGTACTTTTGACTTAGATTTTAAAAATATTATTCATCCATTTATTTGTCAATAATCAATAAGGAAAGAAATGACAGTGTATCCCCAATAAAGTTTCACATTTAAAAAAAAAAATTAAATATTTAATTTATAATTTTAATGTACAATTTATGAATATTTTTTAAAATTAATATACACATTTAAGCATACTTTTTTATATATACACACACACACACACACACACACACACACATACGTATAGCCTATACTTGTTGAATATTTACAGCTTATCCATTTTTATTTATTTAAATTTCAGAGCTTTTTTAGGTTTTTAATTCTTCTGAAGGTTGATATTTGAAGTGTTTTGTAGAGACAGCAAAGTGCAGTTTACTGATTGTACCAGCAGAGGGTTACAGTGTAATGTAATAATACCAATATGCAGTGGCAATAATAATTATTTAATATATATAAATGTATGTATTAGCTGGCTGAAAAAAGTGACCCTGGACTATAAAACAAGTCATAAGTGTCAGTGTTTAAAAATGTAAATTTATACATCTGAATAAATAAGCTTTCCACTGATGTATGGTTTATTAAACTATATTTGGCCGAGATCAAACTATTTAAAAATCTGGAATCTGAGGGTGCAAAAAAACAAAAACAAAAATAAAAATAATAATAATAAAAAAAAATAAAAATCTAAAAATTGAGAAAATTGCCTTTAAAGTTCTTAGCTTTTTAATATATTTATGGTAGGACATTTACAAAATATCTTCATGGAACATGATCTTTGCTTAATATCCTAATGATTATTTGGCATAAAAGATAAATGGATCATTTTGACCCATACAATGTATTTTTGGCTATTGCTGTAAATATACCTGTGCTACTTATGACTGGTTTTGTGGTCCAGGGTCCCAAATACGTACTGGTGGTCAATATTAAATAACTTTTATTTCTATTAAATAGATAGTAACCCTTAAATAATGTACAAATATAGGTATTTTACTGGTTCAGTGATTAAGTAATAAAAATTAAACGGCTTAGTGGCTTCAGCGCTCTTTTAAAACGTATCCATTGACTCTCTTTGAAGCTCAGACAGATATACTCACACACAGAGACACACATCCACAGCACATGATGTAAAACAATGTGTTACTATCTTTTTCTTTCATGTGTATTGACTTACAAGTGGACTAAAGCCTTTCTAAAGAGGAACAAATAGCTTTAAAATGAAAATTGAACAGGGAGCTTGTGTTTGAGGACAGTGTAATCAATAATGTTTAGACGGTAGAACAAGTCTAACAGACAGCGGATCAATACAGACGAGCCCCCGCCTCCCTCCGCTCTGTCCCACTGACCTCATCGTATGATCTGATCAGCTCTTTATTTAAAGCTCAGCGGCCGCTGAGTGATGGCACGATTAGAGAGAAAGAGACTGAGAGTGGCCAGAAAGCAGTTAACCACTTCATCAGGTGAAAAAAAAAACTCTGAATGTCACACAAAAATACAAATAAACTAGATTGGTATGTCTTCCAATTAAAATGTGAGTGGACACGGCTCCTTAAAAAGTATGAAAAGTATGTTATTAATATTATATGAAATATAAAGCTGTTTAAATTATAATGTGTGACCTTGGACCACAAAACCAGCACAGGTATATTTGTAGCAATAGTCAAAAATACACTGTACAGGTCAAAATGATCAATTTTTCTTTAATGCCAAAAATCATTAAGTAAAGATCATGTTTTTATGAAGATATTTTGTACATTTCCTACCATAAATATATCAAAACCTAATTTTTGATTAGTAAAATGCACTGTTAAGTACTTCATTTGGACAACTTTAAAGGTGATTTTCTCAATATTTTGATTTTTCTGCACCCTCAGATTTTCAAATAGCTGTATCTTATTGTCCTATCCCAACAAACATCAATTTATTACATAAATGTGATCCAGGGTCACATTATATGCATAAATAACTATTTAAACACTGAATTAAACATGATATTTTAAAGAAGAAAGACTAAAATAGTATTTTATTTAACCTCCTTAAAACTGAATTACGTAAGTTTTGCCTCTTTGTCGCCATCTCTGTTTAAAACCTGCAATTGCGGTTATTTGCGGAATTATTTTCTTTACGTGGGTTGTGCGTCGGCACAGCTCCTCAGCGCGGATGAATCTAATGTTTTGATATGTGTAGGTTAGTCAACGCACCAGTGTGGAAATTCACTGTACTTCGGAATTAGAAGTATGTCCAAAATAAGAATTTTCACTGGGAAATGTCATCTGAACAAGTAAGTGTCTGTTTTGTTTTGACTAACTGAAAAAAAAGGTTTACAATAAATCGCGCTACCAACAGTGATTAAATCTAACGACCGCAAAGTTAGTGTTAGCCTCTAATCTATCTAGCAACCATGTATCAATTAGCAGAACATTCCCTTAAATACATTTTTAAAAATTACTGAATTCATATTTAGTAATAATATCGATTTGACTTCACTGACACTATCAGATGAGAACAAAACTTAAACTGAATGGAGTTGAATACAGAGGGTTTGCACTTACCTCACGATTTGGTCAGTTACCCGGATGCACGAACATACTAGTGATGGGAAGTTCGGATCATTTTACCGACTCGGTCCTTTGAGTCTCGTTCAGCAAAATGAACGAATCTTTTTTCGAGTCATTTCGTTCATTTTGTTCATTTTAGCAAAATATAATTAAAATGTTACGTTATACTTCC
>JAHKKF010504300.1:0-15481 GCA_019740295.1 Labeo calbasu
TGCTCATTGGAATAAATCTGACATAAGCACAGTCATATCTGCATATAAATGTGTTCGGTCACAAAACATCACTGTTTGCAGAGGTCAGGTCTGTGATCTACAGCATGTGAAAGCATGCGTGCTATTCTGGCTGACGCACAGCCCCACAATGACGCTGATTGGCTGCAACCGCGTATTATGGAAAATAAATAAATAACTGTAAAATAAAACATAACAACCTCAACCCATCAACATCTACATACCAGTTATAGGGAGTTTTTTGATGTTTTTAAATTACGTATATTATTCTAGAGTATTCATGTCAGCGTCCAATCGGGAGACGGATTGACGTCATAGCGCTCGCAAGCAGCAGGACCAAACAAGCAACATCCCAGAGAGCGAGCCTTGCATCTCCGCCTCATAACGGTAAGCCAAATTAACATTAAACACGGTGACACGCTGCTCGTTTTAGCTAAATATACCAACAGATGCGGTTTGCAAGATACTAAATGGCTAAAACCATTTATACACCGCATAGGTTTGTGTTTTGAAGCGAATGAGCTGTGATGAAACCGTAAACAGGTGATCACAGAGTGATGCTCTAGCGCTCCGGCGACACACCGACGCGTCGTTTTTCACGCACGACTGAATGCGGTATCGGTTTCGTGAACGTATAGATCGAATTTGAAGATTAAAACGTCAGTTGCCGGTGATTTTAGGATGGTTGATGTGAATCAATGGCGGAAGTGAAATGTAAATATGTAACATACAGAAAAATGGCCTGTGTCATCTCTGTGATTTAGTCATAATGTCATGTCTATCTATCTATCTATCTATCTATCTATCTATCTGTCTATCTAGGCACTGTGTATGTGTTTTAGTAATGAATGATTGATTGACAGATGCATACATGCATATTGAATACACTGTGGATTTCATTAGTCAGTCAGCAGGCAAGCATAACATTTGCAAGAATAAGACACAGACTTAAGAAGGAATATCTCTCCTCATCACCCCTCCTTCGCTCTTTTCTCCTGCAGCAGTGATAGAAGATAAGATGGCCACCTCCTCCTCCAATCTGGAAGAAGATGAAAGTCTGAAAGGCTGCGAGGTTTTCGTGCAGAAACACAACATACAGCAGATCCTCAAAGAGTGCATCGTCAACCTGTGCATCGCCAAGCCCGAGCGGCCTATGAAGTTCCTGCGGGAACACTTCGAGAAGCTGGAGAAGGTGCGTTACTCTTACTACTGTATATTTGCTCTGCTGGTTCTTGTGTTTGTATAAGTTCTGCATTTGCATCGGAAAGGGTGATGGTTAGGGATCTTGGCTGTTGGCGCATAGGATGTCGCTTCATTCCCATGGAGCTGGAGAAGCCGGAGCTGGAGAGTTATTGAGATCATTGCCGTCCCATTTGGCCTGGCACTTAACCTCAGGATGCTCCGGGGGGATTGTTCCTGTAATGAATGTACTGTATATTGCTTTGGAAAAAGTCTGGCTGAATGCACTGTGATACAGTGTTAATGAATGTCTTCTCCTTCCCTCGAACATCCACGATCATTAACTGTCATTGTGTTAGCGCTCATAGTGAGGCTGTTGTTCTTTATGTGTCTTAATTATTGACAAGTGCCGCACAATGGATAGATAACACATTTATGAGAACTAATTGTAGGTTTTGGAACGAGAAATCATTGGTTTCTGTAACACTTCTTTGATCGGTTCCCGGTGCAGTTGCGGAGCGTGTGAATTGAGTGGACGGTACGCTTAATTGCTTTATGAGGATCTGTGAAAATCTATGAAGTTCATTTGCAGGTTTTGAAATGAATAAAGTAGGGCTTTTATAGATTTACAGCAACTGGGTAAAACAACTGTTTACATGCATCATTTATTTGCATGTAGAATCAACAGTGATTCTTAACATTTTTGGCCTTACAATGTCCTTAAGAAAAGATTTAAGAAAAAGGATTTTTAAAATATATATATTACTCACAGTTTTAACCTGACTGAATATTTTAGAGCTTGTCATAAATACAATAATGTATATTTATTACAGGTCAGTGGCATTTTAAGGTTTCATTCATTTGCATGACTTTTCCAGGTCAAGAAGTCAGACTTTTATAATGAATTAAAAATTATCTTTTTGAGGCCCCTTGGTTGGGAAACATTAGCTGCATTTCCAATTCCCTTCAAATTGCACAAGTTGAAATTGCAAATTGCAAATACTTTCAATGGAAAAGCGTATATCGCCATATATTGCAAAAAATTTGTATGCTTACATGAGTTCGTTTTTCGGGTAATTCGAAAAAGTATTATTCCGCAAAATTGCAATTGAAACAGTTTTTTTTTTCCGCATTTACAGCTCACTTGGCGTATGTAAAAGTCACATGATCATTCTTTAATGTACTTTAGCCTCTAGGAAACAACTCGTACATGGCCGCTCACAAATATAAGTTGCTTTCTTTGCTGTTAATATTTGAATATAATCTTATTTACACTGCACACGTCTTTAGCGCATTACCGCTCTGACACAGCTGCCGAAGCTGATTGTGGCCATTCTAGTCAATGCCGCGCTGCGGCATGTTTCAGAAGCGACTCTCCATGCTGCTTTGCTAAAGATACACTGTCTACGTCTCCTTTGATTAAAAAATAATGGCTAGTACGGTGACTGCAAAATATATACATTTACCAGCACTGGGCATCATGACTTACCGCAAGAGTCACATAACGTCGCTGTCATTTCACAAAAGTGTTTTATTTACATTTTTTTAAATATTGCAGAAGTTTGGGCAAATCTGTAATGGAAACACACCTAATGGTGTCGAATACAGCAAAAATCCCCTTAAAGCCGTGGTTTACTGTGAATTCTTAACAGCTAAGGGGCGTTGTTAGACACAACGTGAAGCGGAGTTAGCTGTTATAAATTCACTGTAAACCACGGCTTCAAGGAGGTTATTTGCTTTTATAAAACGGTTATTCTATATATGTAGAAAGGTTTTACAAGGTAAAACAGAGCAAATAAAGTAATGATATTAATAAAAACATTATTCTTCCGCCAGACAATGTAGTTCCTCAGGCCCTGTTTACACTAGTCTGTTTTTGTTTTAAAACGGCGTTTTAAAATGAAAACGATCCTTATTTACACTAGCGTTTTCACTGCATTTCAGAAACGATCTCCATCTACACTACACAACTGAAAGTGCATGTCACATGACCATGCATGCATGTACAACCATAGATATGTATACGTAGATTCCCTATTATTTAGATGGTGGACACATCTATGTGCTTGGAGCAGTCAAATGAGGCATCTACCTATACATATCTGTGGGTATAACAGTGAGCATAATGTTATTGTTTACACGGTCATCAAGGATAGGCAGAGCAAATGTGGGCAGCCACACCATCGTTTTCAGAAGTCTCTGTTTTGGTCCATTTACACTGAAATGCAACCCCGCAGTTTTCAAACTAAAACGGGGTCTGCGGCGTTTTCAAAAGTCTCTGTTTTCGAGGGTCGAAAACGCTGGAGTAGCATAATTGACGTAAACCATAGCAAAAGTTATGCGTTTTAAAACAAATCCTTGAGTATAATTTTAACTGTTAAATATTGTAAAAACACTACGGCAAATTTTTTTTAGGTTAACAGTAAGTTACCATACTATATACAGGGTAAACTGTAAAAGACCCAACCAGACATTTCATGTACTTTTACAGTAAAATGCTGTTAATTGTATAAGTAAAAAAGAACAAATCAATGTAAAGTTTACAGTAAAAACTGTACATTGATATTCTCAGAATTCCTTAAGTGATACTCCACATTTGAAAGCTCCACATTTGATAATCATGTTTCATGTTTCAACAGTTTTGTGTAGTGTATGTTAAGGCAAGTATTACTGTTACGATATTATTTATCTATATGTTGGCTAGGCCAATTTTTATCTGTTTTGAGATTGGCAACAGCTAATAAAGTGTCCTCTTACTTTTGCTTAATTAGTATTACTTAGTTGCATACTAATGATGTTATAGAGCAAATCGAGCGTTATGGATGTGACATTTTGCATTATGAATGTGACGTATAAATGCTTAGAGAATGTATGTGTTACCAAAATACCAAACCATCTGTTTATATTTTAATAAACCCTTGCTGATGAAGTCTAAACATCAGAAAAATATCAGTCTATGCACAAATTTTCTATGTTAAAAAATGGAAATAATCATGCATTATGGATGTGACCAAAAAGGACACTGTTTTTGAGAGACTGCATACTATTTCTGCGAAGTAAAATGCACAAACGAGATGCAATAATACCCAACAAATAGAGAAGCAATAGCTCTTCACAAAACATACAATTTTTACTTTATTTTAATTTTGATGTCTATTTATGAGGAATATGTACTGTTATGGATGTGACAAGCCTGAACAAAGCACTTACCAGACTGTGGAAAATCATGCACTAAAAATAAAAAAATGCTTTAAAAACTTTGAGAGATCTCACATGGGTATTTGAACCACCGAATGTTGACATCTGTGCTATCAATATAGGAAAAAGGCAAGTATTACTACTATAATACCTTAAATCATGTTTTATGATTTATTTATTTTTTATTTATTGTGAGATATTAGCCCCTTTCTCACAGTAATGCCAGTAAATTGCTGTAAAATTACAAGAACAACTTCAAACCGGTAAATTCAAAAATGCACTGTTCACACAGGCAACGTTTCATTTTTTTACCGGTAAAGCACCATTCAAACATCAGTTTCAAAATACCCGTAAATGCATGACATCATTAAATGGAAATGATCTCTAAACGGCTGCACCTCCCGGTGTTGTATTTGTAAACATGGAGGGGTATTAGAAGATGATTTCATTTTTTTGTGTCAAACGGTCACATTCATGCATAACATCGTATTAGATGGCTTTAGACATTTCTTTGACTTCCGTGAACCACGCAGAGTAAATGCGTCACTTGAGTTAAAATGTTATGATTGGCCCAGAGTAGACGTCTTATGTCAGCGCATTTTGAACTTGTACGTGTTCATACCGGTAATCTTCATTCTGTGTTTACGCACAACATCATACCGTTAATTTACTGGTAATGTTACAACTTCCCTTACAGAACAAATTTACTGGTATTTTTGAAAATGATCTCTTAATGGTAATGTGTAAATTTAATTTAAAATTACTGTTTTGTATTTAAATATATTTTAGCCTGTAATTTATTCCTGTGATGCAAAGCTGAATTTTCGGCAGTCGTTACTCTCAAGAGTCAATGTTGAAAACAGTTGTGCTGCATAATATTTTTGTGGAATCTGTGTTACTAGTAAAGTTCAGAAAAACAGGATTTATTGTAAATAAAAAATATTTTAAAACACATTTTGTAATGTCTTTACCATCACTTTTGGTAAATTTAATGCACCCTTGCTGAATAGAAGTATTCATTTTATTAAATAATTAATTAATTCAATTAATTTAAATTATTTTTTTTTTCACAAAAACAACAACACTGACCCCAAACGGTAGTGTACTTTATGTAAGAGGAACTTTAATGAGCTGCTATTGTTGAGAACTATAATCAACATTCCCGTTTACCCTCAATAGACAATTAGGAGGCCCGCTGATGCTTTTTGATGTTGTTGCCCAATCTCAGACTCTGTGTACCGAGCGTATGAAAGTCACAGCAGTCATTCGTTTAGCCGGAGGTGCCAGTAACCGCATCCACACTCAGCTGCAACTAAACATCTTCTTTGATCATGTGCTCCAGAAACAACAGGCTTTTTCATACTGGCAGATGCTTTGGGCTTGGGCTTTTGTTAGGAATGTGTTTCTGCTGAGCTACTGTTAGTTTAGGTAGAGCATCAAACAGCCGATGGGATTGTGTATTCATGAGACGCGATCAGATGGGCTGATACTGAACGCAGCACAAGACGTCTGCAAGAAGGGAGCGACTGTCCTTGTCTTCTCCTCATGATGATAGCTTGTGTTTTGGGGGTTATGTAGTGTCATCAGAGATTGAGCCGCTGGGTGAATGATGTTTACTGACCCGCTTGCGTTTTAGTCATAGATGGGCTTTAATTGCTCACACATTCTCTCTGTCTGGCACCTTCTGTTCATTTAGAAAGATGAAAATCCACGGGCTGCTAAAGGATATAACACTGTGTTTGTCCTCTATTTTGAATGTTGTGTCTATAAAAACTGTGCCGGATTAAAATCTTTATGTAGGGCAGAACGCAACATGAGGGTGAGCAAATGATTACAGGATTTTAGTTTTTTTTCTTCTTTTTTTTAGTCATAGATCTTCATGTCAGCTAGACCAATTTTTGGTCAATCTGAGATTAGCATCAGCCAATGACATGTCCTCTTACTCATGTACCAGTTGCATACTAATACCAGTATATGGAGGTTATCTGATGATATACAATGGTGGCCAAAATAATTAGAACGCTAGTATTTTCACCAGCTAAAAAAGTCAGTTATATTCATCTTTTGCTGTAGTGTGTCAGTAGAAAATGTCAGTTTATATTTCCAAACATTCATTTTGCAATTAATTGTAATAATCCAGTGAGATTTTTGTTTGCACGAGAAGTCTGGCAACAGCCAGTGCTCCACACAGAGATCTGATTTCATCATCATCCAGTCTGTCTGGACTGGCATGAAGAAACAGAACAAACTGAGACAGACTAAATCCAGAAGAACTGTGGCAACGTCTCCAAGATGCTTCAAGAGACCTACCTGCAAAGCTCCCTGAAAAACATGTGCAAAAGCTGCTTTAAACGCGAAGGATGGTCACACCAAATGTTGGTTTAATTTGGTTAATAAAGAAATCTATTTATGACATTATTTTTGACAGCATTCTCAATTTACAGCATTTTTACCCAAGTGCTTAAAACTTTTACCAGTACTGTAGCTTTGCAGGTAGGTTTCTTGAAGCATCTTTGAGACGTTGGCACAGTTCTTCTGGATTTATTTTGTCTCAGTTTGTTCTGTTTCTTCATGTCATTCCAGACAGACTGGATGATAATGAAATCAGATCTGTGTGTGAAGCACTGGCTGTTGTCAGACTCCTTGTGCAAACAGAAATCTCACTGGATTATTACAGTTAACGGCAAAATGAACGTTTGGAAATGTAAACTCATATTTTCTACTGACACACTACAGCAAAAAATAAAAATAACTTACTTAAAACCATTTAGCTGGTGAAAATACTAATTTTCTAATAATTTTAGCCACCACTGTAAATAAAAAATAAAATGTTGCACAAATGTAAAATATGGCCCATTTTGGCCCAAACATACATTACTTTTCAAAATTTAGGGTCTTTTTTTATTTTGTTTTTTTCCTTTTTTTCTCCAAATAACTTCATAAATTAATACTTTTATTCAGCAAGAGGTGCATTAAAGGAGAAGTTAACTTCCAGAACAACAATTTACAGATAATGTACTCACTCCCTTGTCATCCAAGATGTTCATGTCTTTCTTTCTTCAGTTGTAAAGAAATTGTTTTTTGAGGAAAACACTTCAGCATTTTTCTCCATATAATGGACTGATATGGGGCCCCGAGTTTGAACTTCCAAAATGCAGTTTAAATGCAGCTTCAAACAATCCCAAATGCAGTTGTAAATGATCCCAGCTGAGAAAGTCCTGAAATGTTTCCCTCAAAAAACACAATTTCTTTACGACTGAAGAAAGACATGAACATCTTGGATGACAAGGGGGTGAGTACATTATCTGTAAATTGTTGTTCTGGAAGTGAACTTTAAATCCTTTAAATTGTTTAAAAGTGACAATAAAGACCTTTATCATTTTACAAACTATTTGTATTTCAAATAAATGCTTTTGAACTTTCTATTCCTCAATGAATCTTGGAAAAAACATATCACAGTTTCCCCCAAAATAAGAAGCAACACAACTATTAATAATAAATGTTTCTTGAGCAGCAAATTAGCATCTTAGAATGATTTCTAAACGATAATGTGACACTGACGACTGGAGAAATGATGCTGAAAATTCAGCTTTGCATCACAGAAATAAATTACAAAACTTCAAAATACATTAAAATAGAAAGCAGTCATTTTAAACTGTAATAATATTTCACAATATTACAGTTTTCACTGTACTGTTGATCAAATAAATGCAGTGTTGGGGAGCATAAGACTTTAAAAACATTGTAAAAACATTAAACATTAAAAATGTGTATTGACCCCAAACATTTAAATGGTATAATAGATTATTTATGTAGTTTAAGCATATTGCTTTTGTAAGAAATACATATGTGAATTAAGTTCTTTTGTGCAGGGAGAATTTACAAATGATTTTTTTATTAGAACTGATTCTTTTTTATGAATCAGTCAAACTGATTCACATGATTCACAATCTTTTGCAGATATATATGTATGGTTACAACCTCCTCATATTTGAATTGTTTTGTATCCACCTTTTTTTTCTTGTAAGAGTGGGTGCGGCCATTTATAAATTTAGTGTTTCTGGCTTCTGATTTCATCCGCTTACATTTATTTGTAGCTGTACAAAACAGCTCATTTTGCTGCTTGATATTGAAAATTGCTGTGTCTTACCGTATTATTTTAATGTATTCTCTTAATTATGAACACACTTGTTTGTAGTGCAGTTTATTCTTCTCATTATTTCCCTATAGTGCTAATGAACCGGAAGTCTCACCCATAGGATTACTTCCGCGTTAAAGAATAAGGTGGATAGACACTAAGACGTCTGAGTTTTTTGTGTGTGCTTGTGGTGGGTTTGCTCTCATATTATATTTGAGTATGTGCATCAATGCATTAGCAAGCATGATGATCTTAATGGGCATATCATCTAATATGTTTTTTGATTTCACAGATTTCAGAGTACATTTGAACTCTTTCTGTGTTATTTCACGGACAGGCCTGTTGATGGCTGTCTAAAGCTTTGGAGAGAGACCACGTGTGTGTTTTGTGTGCATTTGTGTGTGTGTGTGGCATGTGCCCAGCTGTTCCTTTGCATCTGCCTGCCTTCACTTTGGTATTTGTGCCTTGGGATGTTTCAGAGGGAGACGTTTATGCCGTTTTACAAACACTTTATCCTTATATCCTGTAAAAGGTTTTAATTGTGGAATTAACAGACTGACATCAGATTTATAAGGGCTGAAATGGCATACAGAAGAGGTGTCCAAACTTGTTACTACAAAGGGACACCAATCAAACTTGTTTGGGAGCTGTGGGCTGAAATTGAATGTTGCATAATATCCGATTATTATATTAAAATTTACATTTACAGGAAAAAAATACCAGTCAAAAGTTTTTGAACAGTAAGATTTTCTCAATGTTTTTTTTTGTTTTTTTTTTTTAAAGAAGTCTCTTTTGCTCACCAAGCCTGCATTTATTTGATCCAAAGTACAGTACATTTTTGAAATATTTTTACTATTTAAAATACCTGTTTTCTATTTAAATATATTTTAAAATATAATTTATTCCTGTGATTTCAAAGCTGAATTTTCAGCTTCATTACTCCAGTCTTCAGTGTCACATGATCCATCAGAAATCATTTTTATATACTGATTTGCTGTTCAAGAAACATTTTTATTATTATTATTATCAATATTTAAAACAGTTGAGTACATTTATTTTCAGGGTTCTTTGATGAATAGAAAGATTCAAAGATCATAGAATACTTTAATCGGATAATTAATACTTTTATTTAGCAAGGATGCTTTAAATTGATCAAAAGTGATGAAGACATTTAGAATCTTACAAAATATCAGATAAATGCTGTTCTTCTGAACTTTCTATTTACCAAAGCAACCTGAAAAAATTATACTCGGCTGTTTTTAACATAATAATAATAATAATAATAATAATAATAATAAACATTTTTTTTTATGAGCAGTAAATCAGAATATTAGAATGATTTCTGAAGGATCTTGTGACTGGAATAATGATGCTAAAAATGTAGCTTTTAAATCACAGGAATAAATTACATTTTAAAATATATTCAAATAGAAAGCAGTTATTTTAAATAGTAAAAATATTTCAAAGTTTTACTGTTTTTGCTGCACTTTGGATCAAATAAACGCAGGCTTGGTGAGCAAAAAAAAAAAAAATCAAAAAGATAAATTAGAACAAATTATAGTATTATATTTTTCCTTGTATTTCCTATTATTTCCCTCACTCTTGTGATATAGAAAATTTGTCATAGAGACTGACTTGGGCAAGTAATCAACCACATAGAAATGCACTAAAATAATATTCAGTGAAAAAGTGCCATTTTTGAGTATTATTTTTTTTCCTCATACATAGCTGTCAGCTAAAAATTAACAAATTAATTGCACATTTTTCTTTAATTAAACACAAATAATCACATCTAATGTTAAAAGTTGTAATCATAATCATATTTTCACACTGAATCTCCAAATTAATGTAGTAACAATGTGAAAACAGTATATTTTAATAGTATATTTGTGTAATGGCATCTTATTATTGATTCCCCTGTTGCAGATAAAATGAGTAAGTAACATCTAATTATCCTAAGCTGTTACAGAACTTCAAAAATATTCTAACAATCTTTACATTATTTCATTATAATCCATTTAGCATAGAGTGTTTAGCTGTCAGTTCATTTTCTCCTGACTAAGTTTAATTTGCACATTCATTTTTTACAATAAATGACTAATTAAAACATTTGGTTATCGTATGTGTATATGTAATGTGTATTATCAGGGTTCTGTGTTTTTCTGTCCACCTTATATATGCAGTAAATGTACAGTACGGTAAGACTGTGTGTACCCTCTCTGACTAGTACGCATCTTGTTGTGTCACACACACACACAGACATCATTTGTGCTGTGGCACGCAGCTTCATTGTTCTTCCCTCTTTCATACGGGAATCTTTCACTGTCTCTCTCTGGCTCTGCCAGTGAAATCTCAGTGTTGTTGCGTCTGCTTTCTGTGCTGGCAGTAGGTTTCAGTCTTTTAGATTTTATGATCTGTAATCGTGATTTGCAATGGTAGCTTTACCCTCTCAGTGTCTGCTGTTTTGACTGTGCACAGGTTTTTGGGTGTCCTGTGTGATGAAAATCCAGATGGTCACAACAATCTCGATGTTTTCAGATGGATGATTAATCATACGTATCATTCACTTCCTCTCTCCGCAGGAAGAATGCAAGCAGATCATGGCCCGTCAGAAGTCCAACTCGCAGTCGGACTCTCACGATGATGAAGTGTCTCCCCCTCCTCCAAACCCGGTGGTGAAGGCCCGGCGCCGAAGAGGTGGGGTCAGCGCAGAGGTCTACACAGAGGAGGATGCCGTCAGCTACGTCAGAAAGGTCGGAAAAGCAGATACAGTTTGGATTTTGTAGCAATTGTAGTTTTGAATAAAACTGCGGTTAAATTTGCATTATTTTCAAGTACCCTATTTAGGATGTTTTGGATTTGTTTCAGTCATCCCATCAGATTCACTACATATATATGTGACCCTAAACCACAAAACTGAGATTTGGAAATTGGAAATTGAGATTTGTACATCATCTGAAAGCTGAATAGATAAGCTTTCCATTGGTTTGTATTTGGTCTGTAATCTGAGGGTGCAAAAAAATCAAAATATTAAGAAAATGGCCTTTAAAGTTGTCCAAATAAAGTTCTTAGCAATGCATATTAATAATCAAAAATTAAGTTTTGATATATTTACTTAAGGTTTAAGGTATAATTAAGGTTTTTATATATTTTTTTATAGATATTTACAACACATTTGACTTCCATAATGTGGCGTTTCTAAGTCAAACTGTTGATTATATTTATGTATTTGATTGGCTAGTTAGGCTATTATATTATAGGTTAATATTAAAAAGAAAATTCAGAAAGAGTTATGAATGTGTTTTTACTTCAGAATAACATGCACTGATGAATTGTGCACAATAATAGGAACATTTTAAGCATGTAAATAAGGTGGAGTGTTACTTTAGTATTATTTATGTACAATTATAATATTTGTTAATTTTTTTAATTAGGTTAATATTTTCAGTTTTCATTTTAAGTTTAGTTTATTTATTTTTTTTATTTTTCATATTTTTATTTAGCTTTGATTTATTTTTATTTCAGTTTTTGTCATTTTAGTATTTCAGTTTAACCCTAATATTTCAGTTAGTTAATCTAATCCTTATTTTTTATTTGATTTTCCATTCATTCCAATTTACGAAAACTGTTTTTAGTCCTTTAGGTTACAGTAATAGACTGATAAGGTCAATTTTGCTTTTAATAATTAGCCGTATAAGGCACAGTTGACAATTTACTCAACAAACCCTAAGTATTAAACACTGGTGCAAACTCATCCTGCATCATTTGTGCTATGAACGTGAATGATTTCTCAAATCTTCATCTCATTGAGGAGGGTTGCGCTATTTAATTCTCTAAAACAATACAAATTTCGCCTGGTGTATGATAAAACTGGTGAAGAGGAGACCAGAATATCATAGAAACTTGAGGTTGGGATCTTTTAACTTGGGCCAGTGAGAAACCGCCTACTGTAGCAACACTTTAATGCATAGTAATGTACTTAAAAAACATTCAGATCACCTAGTAACATCCACAACAGCCTAGGATCTTGCCGGCACGTTTTTCACAAGCACCGCTCCCAATTTATTGAGGAAATATACAGACGTTTCAAAATGCCAGGAAGTCCTAATATTTTGTTTTATCAGTGCTCATGTAGTAACTGAAATAGTTTTCTTTGGTTATAGGTCATTCCAAAGGACTACAAGACAATGACTGCCCTGGCCAAAGCCATCTCTAAGAACGTGCTGTTTGCCCACCTGGATGACAACGAGAGGAGGTAAATGCACGTCATTGGAGGTTATTTGTTTTCAGGTATTTTAAGTATATAAGACTACGTTCACACGGTCAGTGTTTGGGTTTGACAGCCGCATTTATTTATAGGTGTAAGTCTCGAAATGTCCTGTTAACAAAGATGGTAACTTCCCAGACTGCAAAGTCTTGTCACATTTGACATACAGTATTTGACAACAACATGTCAACAACATTTGAGTTGCACACGTACCACAAAGCTGTTTGGAGTAGATCTGGTGGAGGACAGGGACTGCGTTATTTTGTGATGTGACGGACAACTAGTTCACACAACAGTGCTTTGCTGAAAGCACGTTCGTAAGTCATGAAAATGTACAGGTGAGAGTTTGATTCTAGAATGTGGTTTTCACTCCTGTAAATATTGATCGTAAATATAGAGCGTCACTATATTTCTCTTTGGCCACATAGACTATAAAGTTTTAGGAGTGACAACCGCATTTAAATATGGAAGTGAATCCCCTAAATTTTTGTTTTGTGTGTATATATTAAACAGAACTCGCTCTCGAAACTGCAATTTTTTTGACACTGTTGTCAACATAGCAGCTTTATATCATCTCACACGTTTAGTATCTGCTTTTTTAACCAACATATATAACCAAATACTCGTTATGTATGACGATTTTCAACTAAACCACTACTGACAGAGCTGTTGTGTTTTGTTTGTTTGGAATGGCTGCTTCGCAGAAGGGTTGCCATGTCCACTTATTATAAGCAACGTTTATTAAGTTTGTTTGTGGAGTTAATAAAGCAATCAGGTGCAGATCTTGATATTTTAGTATATGTCTTATTTCTAAGATAACACGCTTAGATTTAAGTTTTATGGCCATGTTCTTGTTTGTTTACTCTTCCGGCAAGATCTGGCAACGCTTATAAGTCAGTACAGACAAGACAACTCTGACACACGTTTAAATATGTCAGTAACAACTGGTTGTTCAGAACGGTTTTGTGAACACTACATCAGGGTTGCCAGGTTTTCACAACAAAATCTGTGCAGGTGCTACTCAAAACTAGCCCAGTCACATTTCGGAGGGGTCTCTAGTAAAAATTGCATATCACATTATTGAGGTAGCTCCAAACCGCGGACATGGAAAAACAACCCAGTGTTAAAGTAGCCTAATTTTGCGGGAAAACCACAGACTTGGCAACACTTGCATGTTCAGTATGTGCTATTTTAAACCAAAGACAACAGCCAAATGTTCAGCTATTTTAATTAAACCAACGTCAACAGAGCAGTCTTGTTTTGTTTGTATTCAGAAGGCTATTTCACAGAGCATGCTATTAAAGGGTTGCCATGTCTACTTACTATAAGCAATGCTTATTAAGTGTCTTAATGGAATTAACAAAGCAATCAGGTGCAGATCACCATGTTTTAATATGTGGTTTATTTCCAAGATGACACGTTTGGTTTTAAGTTTCATGGGCTTGTTTTTATTTGTTTATTCTTCCAGCAAGATCTGGCAACGCTAACGAGTCAAAACATAACCTGATTTATTGCACCGAACACACAGAAAAGACACAGCTCAACGCACACAATTAAATACTTTCATCAACATTAACAACTAGTTGAATCAGTTCTGTAAACACTGTGCACAATTTTCATAAATGCACTTGTCAACACCTGTTTTTTTGGCAGTTAATTCAGTTACGGTTGTCATTTCCATAAATGACCGAAATGTGTTTATGAATGCAACCATATTAATGACTCAAATACAGGACCGACAACTGTATACTGCTGCTGTGTCAAATTTAAATATGGGAGCGAAACCCTAAGTAATTATTTTGTGTGTGTACTAGGGGTGGAGCCGAACCCGAATACGGTATTCGGAAAGGCACAAATAGCGTGTTTTTTACTAATACTTATTTCGAACAAATACTTAAAAAAAAATATTTGTATTCGGGAACAAGAAAAACTTTATATCAAAAAGCTGCATTTCCTCATGAGATCGCAGTGCATGCCCGCATGAGTGAGTGAGTGAGTGACGTTCAGGAGTCGGGGGGGTTGGGGCAGGGTTCGAAATTGCGACCGTTTTGGTCGCATATGCTCCCAAAATTTAATCTGCGTGACCTCAAAATATATTTAGAAGCATCTGTGCGAGTGCGAGAAATCGTTGTGGTATATTTATTTTGAAGAAATATACTATATTTCGTGCTACAGCGCAGGTTTCTGTCAGACGCAATTCTGGCGCCTCCGTCTCAATATACTGTGCAATGCGGCATACATTCACATCTCACGCAGGGGCGTAATTTCCACTGGGGACACACTTTTCAAAATCCCGTTTGTGTCCCACCACTTTCAAATTGCTTTGTTAAATTAATGTCTTGTATTGTAGAATGCACGCTCAGCACCGCAGAGAGTTTAGCGCCATCGTTAAAACGAAACCGAAAGTAAAACGCGCGCGCGCATTCAAAAGCTATTTTAATACCCCACGTTTAGAGAGCGACTCCCCAATGTGCGCAAATTAGGCTACATAACATATCTAGGCTGTAGTCTATAATAGGTTGTGTAGCTGTCTATAGCTATGTATCATGCTTGAAAAATTCGGTCTCTATTTGCACTTTGAATATTGAGACTTTGATTATGGCTGTTCATCTTGTTCATGTACTCAAATTTTCATTCATTCTTGTCCCTTGCTTACGGCGTAAAATAAATATTTTTTTTTT
>JAHKKF010504301.1:0-15731 GCA_019740295.1 Labeo calbasu
CTTTTTTCAAGATTCTTTGATTGATAAAAAGTTAAAAAGAACATTTTATTTATAATATATTTTATTTAAAATAGAAATCTTTTCTAAGAATATACACCTCCGTTCAAAAGTTTAGGGTGAGTAAATTTTTATTTTATTTTTTTTTCTTTTTGAAAGAAATTAATACTATTATTATTATTATTATTATTATTATTATTATTATTATTATTATTATTATATACAAGAATGTGTTAAATTGATAAAAAGTGATAGCAAAGGATTATATTATTAAAAGATTTATATTTTGAATAAATGTTCTTTGACTGAATTAGATCCACACTGATTGGGCAGCATGTCCAATGATTATTTTTTTTTATGTTATTATAAAATTAAATAATACTTTAATAGATAAATAAAGATGTATTTAGATGTGTAAGTACACACTGCCATTCAGAAGTTTGGGATCAGTAAGATTTTTGATGTTTTTTTTGTTTTTTTAAAGAAGATTCTTATGCTCATCAAGGCTCTGTTTATTTGATCAAAAATACAGAAAAAAATGTAATATTGTGAAATATTACGATGTAAAATAATGTTTTTCTATTTTAATATGGATCAAAATTTATTAATGTGATCAAAGCTGAATTTTCAGCACCATTACTCCAGTACTCAATGTCACATGATCCTTAAGAAAGCATTCTAATATGTTGATTTATAATTAATGTTGAGAACAGTTGGGCTGCTTAATTTTTTTTTTATTGGAACCTGTAAAACTTTTTTTTTTTCAGGATTCTTTAATAAATAAAAAATTAAAGATGAACAGCATTTATTTCAAACAGAAATCTTTTGTGACTAAATAAACTACCATTTAAAAGTTTGTGGTCAGTACATTTTTATTCTTTCTTTTTTTAAAAGAAATTAATACTTTTAATCAGCAAGCATGTGTTAAATAGATGAAAAGTGATAGCAAAGACTTATATTGTTAGAAAAGATTTATATTTTGAATAAATGCTGTTTTTTTTTGTTTTTTTTTACTTTTTATTCATCAAAGAATCCTGAAAAAAGGTTACAAGAAAAGGTTACAAAAAAATATTTGGCAACACGGCTGTTTCCAACATAAATAATTCTAATAATTAATCAGCATGTTAGAATGATTTCTGAATGACCATGTGACACTTAAGCCTGGAGTAACGGCTGATGAAAATTCACATTTGGATCACATGAATAAATTTTATATTTGAAAGTATGTTAAAATAAAAACCATCATTTTATATTGTAATAACATTTCACAATATTACAGGTTTTTTTTGTATTTTTGATCAAATAAATGCAGCCTTGATGAGCATAAGAGAAAGGGGAAACACTGGTGACTAAACACTTTGCTCTCTTTGAACAGATAAATCTGAGGATGATGTGGAGAGGGAGGCCCAGCTGCTCGAGTGGCGTCTGACGCTCACAGAGGAGAGAAATGCAGTGATGGTGCCCTCTGCTGGCAGTGGAATACCAGGAGCTCCTGCTGAGTGGTACAGACCTGCTACAACCATACTGAACAATTTGCATTTAAACTGAACACTTAAATTATGTATGTTATAGATAGCTTGCAAAATGTTGTCAGAGGTTTGAATGATATTTAATAACAGTTCAGCTTAGCTTTATGCAGTTTGCTTTTTAGGAAGGTTGTTACAATCCTTAAATTACAGTATGTGCTTTAATAAATTGATATTTGGATTTGGAGCTTTGTTTACTAAATGAATGTCAGCATCAGTTAAACAATTTAAGACATTTTTAGTCACAAGTATTTAGGCCATGGGTTGATTTTTGTGTCTCTCTTGGCAGGGTTCCAGTACCTGGGATGGAAACTCACATTCCAGTGCTCTTCCTCGATTTGAGCGGTATGTTTTTTCTGCCTGCTGAAGAACAGCGATGTTCTTTGCAAAAATGCAATGTCCTCTCTGCGACCTTTTCTTCCTCTGCAAGCACTAACAATCATTTTCACACTCATTCTTCCTGTGTTTCTATTCTTCCTTTCTGCAGCTGATGACTTCAGCTCTCAGGAGAACCTAGACGTTCCCGAGGCAGGCGGCTGGGACGCCATGCTCAGCTCGGAAGATGAGGATGAATTTTTTGACCTTCAGATTGTCAAACACTATGATGGAGAGGTGAGAATATGACCTACGCACCCTCAGGGCTCTCAGAGGCTCTCTGGTTGAGTTTAAGGGAATGTATTAAAAAATGTTTTTCTTCCAGGTGAAAGCCGAAGCTTCTTGGGACTCCACGGTTCATGAATGTCCACAGCTGAGTCGAGGTGCCGCACCAGATCAGAGAGTATACTTGATTGTCCGCACCGTGGTGCAGCTCAGCCACCCTGCAGAGATGCAGCTAGTCCTGCGCAAACGCATCTGTGTGAACCTCACTGGACGTCCGGTGCGGGATAGCCTATTTTGTATAACCTACACTATCATCATAACTGTAGAAAAGTGTTTTTGCACTTTTAACATACATCTGTGCCAGATATTTTTGGTGCTTAGTTGCTGTAAACCTTATACTTCTTAAGGAAGTTCAAGCTTTAGATATGAAAACCATGATTTTTATATTTTATCTCTGCATATTTTTGATTCTTTTTTTGGTTTAAACAGGGTTTTGCTCAAAATTTCTTGAGGAGAATGTCCACCAGGAGCACTATTCCTGGCTGTGGTGTGACCTGTGAAGTCGTCTCAAACATCCCAGGGGTAAGCATACAAAATCTGCTATTTAAAAAAAAAAAAAAAAAAATTATTATTATTATTATTATTATTAATGCGTAATATGAATAATAAATAATGCACTGAATTATATGGGTTTTTCAGTGAACAATGAATGATAATGTATAATAATTTAATTTCAAATTCATAATAGTATGTTAACCAAAACTATTAGGATAATCCTAAAATATTAAATAATCTAAATATTATAAGCTCATACACTGCCATTCAAAAGTTTGGGATCAGTAATATTTTTAATGTTTTTTTTGTTTTTTTAAGTCTCTTATGCTCATCAAAGTTCCATTTATTTGATCAAAAATACAGGAAAAAAGTAATATTTTGAAATATTATCGCTATTTAAAATTAGTTTTATATTTTAATATACTTTTAAAATATTATTTATTTATTTGATGCAGAGTTTTTTTTTATCAGCAATTACTTCAGTGTCTTTAGTGTCACATGATCCTTCAGAAATCATTCTTTCATTCAATATGCTAATTATCATCAATTTTGGAAACAGTTGTGCTTAATATTTTTTGGACCCTGTGATACTTTTTTTTTTTTTTTTTTTTTTTTTTAGGATTCTTTGAATCACTGATAATAAATCAGCATATTAGAATGATTTCTGAAGTATCATATAACACTGAAGACTGGAGTAATGATGTTGAAAATTCAGCTTTGCATCACAGGAATAAATTATATTTTAAAATATATTAATATAGAAAAACATTACTTCATAATATTACAGTTTTTTCTTTATTTTTTTAATCAAATAAACAGCCTTGATGAGCAGAAAAGACTTCTTTAAAAAACACTCAAATTTTTCTGATCCCAAACTTTTGAACGACAGTGTATATATTAATGTAAAACTCTCAGCAATACTTAAAGGCTGTGTTAGTTGGCTATTACGACAAAGCTGCTCTGATAAAGTTGCATACCTGGTTTCTTGAGTCAGTTTGTTTACGATCACCTGTCTCTCTCGGCTATGTATGTCAGCAGGACAGTCAGAGCTCAGAGGACAGGGAGATGCTGGCCCGTGTGGCCGCCAGTGCTGAGAACCCCAAATCTTCAGACAACGAAGCTGCCATAGAGAAGTACCTGCGGAGCGTCCTGGCTGTGGAGAACATCCTTACACTGGATCGTCTGAGACAGGTCACAAAGCTAGAGCCACTAATATAATTTGAACTGATAAAAATGCATTTTATCGTCTCTTTCTAATCTTATATCCATTTGAGTATAGTTTTTTTTTTTTTTTTTTTTAAATCTGAATCTTAAAGGGGTAGTTTACCCAAAAATGAAAATTCTGTCATTAATTACTCACCTTCATGTTGTTCCAAACCTGTAAGACCTGTAAGAACTTAAACACAAATTAAGTTATTTTTGATCCGAGAGCTTTCTGACCCTGCATAGACAGCAACACAACTACCGTTCTTTGGACACAAAGATGTATTCTTGTAGCTTCATAAAATTATGGTTGAAACGCTAGTCACATGGACTACTTTAATAATGTCCTTACTACCTTTCTGGACCTTGAACGTGTCAGTTGCTGTCTATGCAAAGGCATAAAGCTCTTGGATTTCATCAACAATATCTAAATTTGTGTTCTGAAGCTGAACAAAAGTCTTATTGGTTTGGAACGACATGAGGGTGAATAATTAATGACAGATTTTTCATTTTTGGGTGAACTATTCCTTTAAGAAAATGAATAATTTTGTTTAGTCTTTTTACTTTTAATGACTCAGTCAGACTGATTCACAGTGTTTGTAAAACACAGCAGTATTTTAATTAAAAACATATTTTACACTATAAATGAAACATGAATGCTGCCAGTGCACTAAAACGGTGCAAGAGTGTATTAAAACGAACAGTCCTATGAATCATTTCACTAAACTGAATGATGACTTCCCAATGCTGTCTAGTTATGATGTAAATGTAAATCTTTTTTTTTTTTTTCTTGTGCTACAGGAGGTGGCGGTGAAGGAGCATTTGGCAGGTAAAGGCAAGGGCAGCAGACGCAGTCTCAGCTCTCCCAGCGTGCACCGGGTAAGCACATCTGCAGCCTTAAAGTCATCTTAACGAACAGAAAACTCAGCCTCATCATAGCCTGGCACATTCTGTATTCACACATCTTCTTTTTCATTTCTAGTTATCTGGAAGCAGACAGGATCTGTCATTAAACTCAGTGCTGGATGACAACAAGGTAAGATTCCAGGGTGAAAATAAGACACATTGTCCACCACAAGAAATGGGACCTTTTATGTAACTTCTGATGTCCAATTTACTTATCTAAGAATCGATGGGAGAGTCAGCAGGATATCTTTGCGACATCCTCTCAGTCCAGCAAAACACTGCCACGACCATCCAGACCTCCTACGCCACCTACGCAGAATCAGGACCCCGAGCAAGGTACAACATGACGGTCACTCTTAAAGGAGAAGTCCACTTCCAAAACAAAGATTCACATATAACATACTCACCCCTTTATCATCCAAAATGTTCATGTCTTTCTTTCTTCAGTCGTGATGAAAATTTTTTTTTTGAGGAAAACAGGATTTTTCTCCATGTAATGGACCGATATGGTTCCCCCGAGTTTGAACTTCCAAAATGCAGTTAAAATGCAGCTTCAAACGATCCCAAATGCAGTTGTAAACGATCCCAGCTGAGGAAGAAGGGTCTTATCTAGAAAAAGGATTTGTTATTTTCATTAAAATAATACAATCTCAAACGCTTATCTCGCTTTGCGCTGCCTGAACTATTTTCTCCCTCAACTTCAAAAATCATTTCAAAATCGTCCAACATCGCTGCAGAAGTACCGACCCAGTCTTTGCAAAGTGAACATGCAAAGAAGATCAAACACCCTTAACAAAAAAGGTAAAACGGGGATATAGGACTATTTTGAAGTTAAGGGGGAAACTTGAGATGGGAGTTTTTCGACATACTCTAACTATCATGAACCGGAAAAAAAACAGTCCAGGCAGAGTAAGACAAGATGAGCGTTTGATATTAAAAAGTATATAAATTATATTATTTTCCTGAAAATAACCGATCGTTTCGCTAGATATGACCCTTATTTCTCGGCTGGGCTCATTTGAAGCTGCATTTAAACTGCATTTTGGAAGTTCAAAATCGGGGCACCATATCAGTCCATTATATGGAGAAAAATGCTGAAATATTTTCCTCAAAAAACAATTTCTTTACGACTAAAGTAAGAAAGACATGAACGTCTTGAATGACAAAAGGGTGAGTACATTACATGTGAAGCTTTGTTTTAAAAGTGGACTTTTCCTTTAAAGTGAGCGCTACAGGATGTGGACTGTTTCGTCTGCAATTAAAATCATCCTTTTCTGTTTCCAGCATGAACCACTCTTTATTTGACTGTCCTTTCAATTTTCAACTCTATTCTCTACTGTGGTTCATTTCTACCTAAATATCTCTTTTCTAACCTGATTTATGAATTAACAAATGCTTATTACAGAGAAAATCTGGGGTTTGAATTTGAAACCTTTTAGTTACCACTGAAAATCTTTCCCAGTCTTGTTCAACTTCAGTTTGTTTTCACCTTGTCACTTTGAGATCTGTCAAAAAATGTCGGTGTGACATTTTTGTGCAGCTGTGACTTCATGCACTCCTTTCATATCTTTTCTACATCTGTCTGTGTTTCACCCTCGTTGTCGTCTTTCTCCACACCTCTACCTTGCTGTTTGCCTCCTTCCCAACCCGCCCACAGGTTTTTCAGGGCTTGCTGCTTCTTATATCTCCCCAGTCAAGGCCCTGGTTCCTCAGATGCCCAAGCTGCTAAAGTCCCTGTTTCCTGTGCGCGACGACAAAAAAGATTTGAGACCCTCTCCACACTCCCAACAGGTCTGGTCATGTTTTCGAATTTTTAATTAGTAAACTATGCCTAAAACATTGCTTTGTCTGTCTGGGTGAGTCTCATGAAAATTGTCAAGAAATTTCCAGGTCACATTGAACCCTAAAACCCTAAAATTTAAAATTTATAATAAACAACCCTCTACAATGTGAGTAAATCATTTGAATATGTGACTTAATCTTGAATCGGGGTGACAAAATGATGTCTAACATTAGCCATTGGCTAAAACATTCCTAGATTTTATTTGCCAGTGTGTGAGTTAGAGGCTCATTTAAGTTTAGCAGAGATATATTTTCACTCTTCATTAAGCGATTTGTGCTTTTTTCACTTCATCTCAATAGATGCACAGTGAACCTGTGTGATGTACATGAACTCTAGGGTGAAGGTGCACGACTCGCAATCACTTTTTCGGAAAACTCAGTTTCTCACACACATGCAGAGAAAGAGAGAGTCGTACATACCTTGCAGAATTGACACACTACATGTAATCAGTATTCTTTGTTGTATTTTCCTGTCAAAATAACGAGGTCCTTTGGAATTGTTAAGCTTTTATGAACAACCATAACATACTGCCAGGTTCTCCAGTAGTAGGCGGACCTAATGCATAAACGGCAGTCTCATTGGCTGGCGCTCGCCTATTATTGTCCCTGTTTTGTTTTTAGCAAATCAGTTTGAGCGAACACAGGCAACATGATTAATATTCATGAATCCAGCAGCTAGTTGTGTTTTATATTGTTATTAGTAGTAGAATTCGTAGTATTGTTATCAGAATTTTTTTGTTTTTTTTTCCCCTTTTGTTTTTTTTCTTCCCAGAAACACTAAATGACCAATAATGTCTTAAGCGCCATCACCAGTCCTAAGTTCAGTTAAAATGACAAATGACCAAGTTTTAATTCTAATTACTAAAGTTCTATCATTAAATAATGCTTTGTTATCATAATGTCATATTATAATGCTTGACTGAGTGATGTTAATAGTGTACTTTCAGATATTAAGAAAACTGTGCCATTTTACAGATATAAGCTACACACACACACACAACCAGATTTAAAAATTTTTTTTTTTTAAAGAAGTCTCTTCTGCTCACCGAGCCTGTATTTATTTGATTCAAAATACAGCAGAAGCAGTAATATTGTGAAATATTTTTAGTATTTAAAATAACTGCTTTCTAATTTAACCTATTTTAAAATGTAATTTGTTTCTGTGATTAAAGCTAAATTTTCAGCATCATTACTTCAGTCTTCAGTGTGACATGATCCTTCAGAAATCTTTCAAATATGCTGATCTGCTGTTCAAGAAACATTTTTTTTTTTGTCATTATTATCAATATTTAAAACAGTACTTTTTTTTCAGGATTCTTTGATGAATAGAAAGATCCAATTATCAGTATTTATCTGAAACGCTTTTCTAACATTATACACTATACCTTTCAAAAGCTCAGAGTCAGTATAATTAATTTATTTTATTTGTTTTCCCTTTATTTAGCAAGGATGCTTTAAATTGATCTGGACTTCGTATTCATCAAAGAAACCTGAAAAAAATCTACTCAGCTGTTTTGAACGTAATAATAATAATAAATGTTTTTTGGGCAGCGAATCAGAATATTAGAATGATTTCTGAAGGATCATGTGACTGGAGTACTGTTTCTAAAAATTCAGCTTTGAAATCACAGGAATAAAGTACATTTTAAAATATATTCAAATAGAAAGCAGTTATTTTAAATAGTAAAAATATGTAACTTTTTTTTTTTTTTTTTTTTGCCGTACTTTGGATCAAATAAATGCAGACTTTTGACTGGTCGTGTGTATAGTATATCAGTCTGGTGAGTAAACTAAAAAATGTACTAGCCAATGTCGATTCTATTGCCAAGGTGTGCATAGAAGGTTGATAAATAAGAGGAATATGTGCATAAATAAAAATATAATGAATAAACAATAAATAAAGCATTTTTAAGGCAAAATAAAATAGTAAATTAAAGTCCAGTATATCATAAATATACTGGACTTTGGGGGATAAATAAATGAATTTTAAAAAAAAAGTTTATTTCTGTATGCATTTTTATGTTTTTTTTTTTTCTTGTCATTTTTGATTAGATTCACCCAACTCTTTATTTTTTCAAAGTATGTTCCTATACAGAACGCTCAGATTATTAAATGTATTCAAAATACATGCAGTGCCTATGCTTTGCAGTAGTACTCATGCATAAATGTAAAAAAAAAAAAAAAAAAAAAAAAAGATGTAAAATATCAGTCATAAAAATAGCCATTTTAGCGCCTACAAAGCCTGTCAGAAATATGCTGCATTTAGATGAGTAAATCATATGTGGTAATCAAAGAGGGATGCAAATCCTCTTGGCCGATTTAATTTGAGTCAATTTTAGATTCTAGTGTAATGTCGTTCTGTTTTCATGCCTCCTCATTTCCATATAGACAGAAATTCCATATGCTGCTATTACATTGCCCATATATCTGTGATATATTATCCATCTCGTATGAGGAAAATTAAGTCTTTAAATTAAGCCTTATTGCTTGGTAGTGGATTTTTTTGCGATGAAACTGGCTTTTTTGGTTTTTCATGATTAAAACAGTGTCCTCATTTTGTCAAAGTAAATCATGTCAGGGAAACCTGATTATATGTTAGGCAGGAGTCCATAGATAAACTCCAGTGTTTAATTTCCCCGAGATTAATTGTCAAGCCATACCCTTTCATCATATCTCCCAGCATGCTTTCGACAGAGGCGTAGAGGGGAAAAAAAATATGACAGTGATATTTCATCGTGTACATCACTCCTCCCCTGCACGCAGACTTTTGATCTGTCAGTACTTTAGATCAAACGTAATCCAAAGGCTCCCAACATAAAAAATGAACTCGTGACACTTAAATCAAGCTTTGTGCCGCCTCTCTGAAAACCATTACCGAAATCGTAAAAACAAATTTAATACGTTCCATTCATCTCTCCAGCATATGCCACGAATAATGATGCAAACAGCCAACAACCCTGATGAAGGAAGAGTAAGAATAGAACCGGTAAGTAGATCTCCACTCTGATCTCATGCTCCGTCTTTGGCGAAATTAAATAAATATGAATGATGAATTGGGTTACAGACTTGTATTTTGCAAAAGTATAGCCTAGGAAGATATTTTAAGAGCCCAGTCTTTCTCTCCTGCATGTGATGTAAATTGCATGCTATTAAATCTGTGGTTTTCCTAGCATGTGCTCTCTGTGTGAGAGTCAGATGATAGGTTGAGGTGTAGTTAAATGTTCCTTGTGGTTTTGGACATCCTTCCCCGTAGGTTGCAGTAATGGGGAAGAGTCCCGCTTCAGACAGACACTCAGATGGGCCAGATGCCCCGTCCTCTATGCATGATCCGCATGACCTGCCCCTGAGCCCCATCAGCGAGGCATCCAGTGGCTATTTTTCTACTAGCGTCTCCACTGCCACCCTTTCCGACGTCTCCATAGCTTGCGGGGACCTTACCCCTACTCCCAATTCCCAAGCGGCTCCCGTAGCATCCAGGCACGACATCGAAGACTCTCTACCGACCCCTGTTAATGCCTCTGTTGCTCCTGTAGAAGCTGGGCTAAGATCTGACAAGCCTAGAAAAGATGAAGACACCCAGACGGCCCACAGGAATGGTGTCACCACCTCTCGGCAGGAAGCACAGCTAAATACGACCCCTCCCCTGGTGTTGAGTACCTCCACAGACAGCCCTTTCTCCCTCCAGAAAGTCAAAGCAAATGAACTCAGGTCTTTCAGTAACATTCTCGGAGATGGAAAAGCAACCACGAAGCAAACTAACAGCCTGGAGAAGCTGGAGATAACCTTTGACGATGTGGAACCCAAGGAACTCGTTTGGCTCAAGGTGGGAGGGAGAGTCACTGTCGGATCCAGCAAGTCTGGCACGGTCCGCTACATCGGCCCAACGCACTTCTCAGAAGGCATCTGGGTCGGGGTCGAGTTGGACACTCCCTCAGGTGAGTCAAATCTTATAATATTATGTTTTCGGAGTTGTTGACACTAGGGCTGTCACGATTCCTCGATTCAATTTGAGTACTCGATTTTACTCGACTGCAATTTGCTTGTGTCGAGTAACCAGCAAAATACCGGAAGTGGCCGGACGAGAATCCATGCAATGTAATATTACAACATTTTCCAAAGCTGCATGATATATTAAACCCATTTTAAATCCAAATAATGCATAATTTTCTTGTGAATTAACAAACATATGTGATGCAGGTTTATTATACACACTTTAATTGCCTGTAGGTTATGTACGTGTGTCTCAGAGTGGCTCTGTTTACAGTAAATGCTGCTCCACACAAACTATTATCTACGTGTGTGGAACATCTCAAACTCGTTCATCCAGAAACGCAATGTGCACCATTTCACCATTTCAGGAGAATACATTAGCATCTTTCTCAATATGCTAACAAAAAAGTTCAGTCAGCACCGATAGTCTTGTGAAACACAGCACCATTGCGCTACGGGTGTCCTGAGTTTGAATCCCGGCTTGAGGACCTTTTCCCGATCTCGTCCCCCTCTCTTTCTCCAACTTCGCTTCCTGTCAGCTTTAAACTATCCTATCACAATAAAAGCAAAAACAAATAAAAGTTCAAACTAGGACTATTTTATTCATTGACTAATCGTCGATTATACTGACGATTAATTGATTAATCTGATAATTATAATAAATTGTTGTTGTAATAAAAATAGACCTAAGCAAACAATATCCTTTAAAAATGACTTAAAATATGAATATAATAGCAGTGAGGCAATAATACTTCAAATAAAGTATCAAAAGCAAATAATTATGTAAGTATTATAAAAAAAAATAACAAATGACTGCAGAGGGCGCCAAAGGCCTGACGATTGTGATCTAAACCTTGTTTAATATTGACTAAACATTTATTTGAAATGTCCACTTAATCTTAAAGGTTATTGCTTGCTTAGGTCTATTTTTATTACCACAAAAATAGTCTATTAATCGTCAGAATAATCGACTGATTACTCGATTAATTATCAAAATTTGAACTGATTATTATTGGCTCATTGCAATCAGATATGCATTTCAGGTATTTTAAAGGCTATTGCTTGCTTAGGTCTATTTTTATTACCACAAAAATTATATATAATTATCCAAGTACTCGATTAATCATCAGAATAATTGACCAATTACTTGATTAATTGTCAGAAACTGAACTAATTATTATTGTCTTATTTCAATTATATGTGTATTTCAAGTATTTTAAAGGCAATTGCTTGCTTAGGTCTATTTTTATTACCACAAAAAATATATATAATTATCCAAATACTCGATTAATCGTCAGAATAAACAACCAAGTACTCGATTACCAAAATAATAGTTAGTTACAGCTCAAATATGCATATGAAGAGTTCGCATGCAAAAGCCTGTAAGTCCATCTGACGTTTTTCCTTAAAATAACCTTTTTTTTTTTCTTTTTTTTTTTTTTTTTTTTTTTTTAAGGTGTCTACCTAAGTACCGGTACTTCTGATTGGGTTAAGGCTGGGATTTAGCGAGTTTAAAGTAAAAGTATTTGATGGACATATACTATGTGTTGAGAGCATTCGCTCCGTATCAATATATCATTTTTGACCAAAGTGGCTTTTAGAGGCTTTTGCATCTGAACTCTTCATATATAATTATCCAAATACTTGATTAATCATCAGAACAATTGTCCGATTACTCAGTTAATTGTCAGAAAAATCACCCAATTACTCGATTACCAAAATAATCGTTCGTGCCAGCTCAAGTTGACACCTCCTTGGCGAGAACTATTTACAGTGTTCCTTTTGTATCCACTAGGTAAGAATGATGGTTCCATCGAAGGCCACCAGTACTTCAGATGCAACCCTGGTTACGGGGTGCTAGTCCGTCCAGATCGACTGACTCGACGGGAGGCTTCCAAAAGGCACACCGAAAATCGCCGCAGCGGGGAGTTCAGTCAGCAACTGAGGGGAGGAGCCGGCACTGCCATTCAGAAAGGAGAGAATCGCAAATCCTGGACCAGCTAATTGACAATGAGCTGAGCAGGACCTAACCGAGGTCGAGGAGGTCAACTCCATCCATCACTGTGCTTGGAGCTAATGGAGCATTCATATACCCAACTTTGCATGGAGGTGGTACCAACATTCCCTTACAAACCCCTCTGTCAGTTTCGGTGCTATGCTAATGTGTAGCATGTGGGAGTGCTATGAATTTTAACATGCTGCTTCGGCTGTGTTCCTTGGTTTGGCATCTCAAGCAAGTCTCCTTGAGTTGACCGTAAATGAATCCTCCGGGTGTTTGAGATCAACTCATCATTTTTGTTCGTGCCCCCAGACTTGAAACTACAAATGATGCTTGATTTGTCTTCTCCGCACAGTCAGTAATCGATTTTTAGTCCTGAATGTGCCTTTTAAGTCAGCCCATTTTTTGTTTGGCATCCCTCATTGCACCTTCGTAACGCTAGTAAGTGGAAGACACGTAAGAGATTATCTCAGGGATCCGATCAGAGTTATTGAATACGCCCAGTTGGGTTTTCAGCTGTAAGCCACTATCAAAGAAGGGTTGCGTGTATTTCGCAATAGGTGTCGCCCTGAGGAAGTCAATGCAGGTTTTAGATGCGAGCTTCATCATGTTGTAAAGTACCACTACCACTTGGCCAGTGATTGGACGGCTAAATCCACAAGATGAGATATTTAATTTGGTATTATCAGTATTTTAGACAGGAAACCGCCTGCTTGGTGTGTATCCTTAAATGCACGTAGATTTGACTGAATTGGCACATTCAGGCTTAATTGACTGGCTTAATTAGGCTCTCTCTTAATGCTTTTGATGATTGGACTGGATAAAAAGTATTTTAGAGTGGCTTATTTACAGTCTGATGGGTTGGGGCATGTTTTAGCAAGCAGCCTTTTAATTGGAATTGGGTTAATGAAACTACTTTAAACTCAACTTTGTGCTACAATTTAAAGTAGCTGATTGGTTTCTAAAAGACTGTCTTCCACAAGAAGGTCACGGTAAAAGCACATTCCAGTTTTGCGTATTGGACCAACTCCTGGCAATACCTTCAGCTTATTTATTCAAATTAAAAGATCTAAAAGCGATTTCGTTAAATATTTTAGCATACTGTATGGGCAAAGTGGTCACATTTATATAGTTTTTTAACAAGGAGCATGCGGATATGATGCTTGCTCACATCAGATGGAGAAAAAAAGACGTGTTATTTCATTCCTTTTATATTCTATTCATAGAAATCATTATGTGATTTCTGAAGTCTAATGCAATATCAAATTATTAAAATCTATTTTAATGGTTGTAGGTATGTAAATTGAATTTATAAAGTGTAAAAATCCCATAAATGGAAATTAATTTGCACATTTGATTTATAGTAGATAGCTTATGTGCCCAAAGGGCACTTAGTTTTGTTGTAAATTAACTTAAACTAACCGACGATCCACTGTAAATCTGCTTTTCACTGGATTTGGTGCTCAAAAGTCAAAACATTCAAATTTTCATCTGAGAAAAGATGCATTTCTCCACAGTTTGAAGTTGCCTTTCATTTTTCCTCTTTGTGTTCAGTCAAAATTAACATCTTCCCATGTTTTTTTTTTAATGTGTCTTGATCTGTGCCTCACTCATAATGAGAAGAAAAAAAACAAACGCACACATGGAGCTCGTCTTTGTTGCTGTGAGGCGGTGGGATTTTAAGGCCTGCTGGGTCACAGTAGTAACTAGTTATTAAGTATTAATTTAAAGGTAATACAAGAACAGATGGCTTGCCTTTAGATTGACAAGTTTCGAAGTTTATTTTAATGCATTTCTGTTGTAGCAATAACGTTAAAAACGCTTGTAGGAATTTGATGGTTCGTTGGTTTGAGCCTCATGAGTTACTTTAAAAAGAAAGGGGAAATGAACTTATTGAAGACATCGTTTTTGGTAAGCTGATCTCCACGGCCCAACGTTTCAATCATAGTTGCTTTTAACTACTATGTTTATTTTGTTTTTAAGTGCAATTTGCTATTTTTCTTCATCATTAAAACAGTTGAATGCACCCCATTCTGTTCAACGTCAGCAAGTCTTTTAGTAGCAGTCATGACACCTTGATCTGTCATAAATGGCTTGGATCCAGAGCCATATCTGAGCAACCACACAGTGGCCTTTTGAAGTCAAATACTAAATACAGGTGTGGAGACTCGTTCTTTCCTCCTGTTTGAAATCCTTCTCATTAAGGGCATCAGGAGAAAGAGGTTTTGAAGGAAGCTTTGGGCCCTGCTGTTTACACAGATGTCAGACCAAGCTCTTGGCAGGAAGTTGCTGCTCTACTTCTGTAGTGTTTTTTTTTTTCTTTCTTTTTCCCTTTTTCTGAGCAGCGAGTGGACGACTCCGTATTTCACCACTAGTCTGTGCCTCGTCCTAATGGATTTATGTCATGAAAGTTGTCCCGTATATATGGAGCGTTTGAACCCAGAGTATACGTGTGTATGTGTTTTGTATATAGTTGCATCTTGAGAGTTCAATCTGAGCACAAGGCTGGGTTTGATTAATTTAATTATCTGCAATTCTATGCTGATATCCAAAGAATAATCATGTATAATAATTCATTTATAATTTCTTTTATATTGACTGTACAATAATCTGGCTGTAAAGAAAAAATAAAACGTGAACTGATTTACACGTCTTATTACTTTTTTTATTTTTTTTATTTATGTTTGTACTTTCAGTTGAAGTGGGGAAAAATATTGTACTTTGACCATTGTTCAAATTTAGATTTTTTTTCTTTCAAAGAAATTAACCTTTTTTTTTTGGGTTGTATAGAAAAGTAAGGAAGCCCGTTTCCACCACTGAATAAAAAATGTAATTAAGAATTTTTAGCTCACAATTCTGACTTTGGCTCGGCATTATTACGAGTATAACTAATAAGATATGGAAAGTAAAAGATATAACTTGAAATTCTGACTTTTTTTTTTTTATCTCATAATTGAGATAAACTCAAAACACAAGTCTTTTTTTTTTCCCCTCAGAATTGGACTTTATAACTCATAATTTGCTACAAAAAAAAAAGTCAGAATTCCCATGATACAAACTTGCATTTGCAAAAAAAAATGACTTGTGAGATACAACTTGCATTAGAGAGAAAA
>JAHKKF010504303.1:0-14773 GCA_019740295.1 Labeo calbasu
ATTAGTAGTAGCATTGCTAAGAACTTCATTTGGACATCTTTAAAGGCAATTTTCTCAATATTTAGATTTTTTTGCACCCTCACATTCCAGATTTTCAAATAGTTGTCATAACAATGGAAAGCTTATTCGTTCAGCTTTCAGATGCTGTATTTCGATTTCAAAAAATGGACCCTTATGACTGGTTTTGTGGTCCAGGGTCAGATTTATGCAATTCACAGATGCTTTTATCCAAAGTATACACTTTATCGGTTCATGCATTCCCTAGGAATCGAACCCATGCCATTGGTGTTGCTAGCGCCATGCTCTATTGTTTGGGCTAAAGGAAAGATTTATAAAGTTAAAAAATAAAAAATGTCCTGGCTCTTCAAAGCTTTATAATGGCAGTGAATGGTTGTTGAGATGTTGAAGCCCAAAAAACTGCATCCATACATCATAAAAAGTACTCCGCATGGCTCCAGGGGGTTAATAAAGGCCTTCTGAAGTAAATCAATGCATTCGTGTAAGAAATCAATATTTAAAACTTTACAAACTGCAATATCTAGCTTAAGGCATAGTGTAATATTCTCTGGTGAGAATACGCTAGTCTTGCAAGAACCAAATTTTGTGAACAGCAAAGGAAAACCAGTCTCCTCTTGGCTTATATCAAATCCTCTGTTTTGTTCTTCTAATTCGTGATTTTGGTGGTTTTGCACTCTCTGTGATTCCACGTTCATCACTTCTCGCCAGAGCTTGTGCTTTACCTACATCCTACGTCATCCGCTGGAACACAACTCTCTCATGAACTAATGGATGCTAAAGTTTTAAATATGGATATTTTTATTACACAAATACATCTATTCACCTCAGAAGACATTTATTAACCCACTGGAGCTGTGTGGATCACTTTTTATCATGGATGGACAACAAAATTTCAACAGCCATTTACAGCCATTATAAACCTTGGACGAGCCAGGAGATTTTTTAATATAACTCTGATTGTATTTGTCTGAAAGAAGAAAGTCATATACTTCTAGAATGGCTTGAGGGTGAGTAGGTTTCATTTTGGGATGAACTATCCCTTTAACAGTGCATTAGATAACAATATGGACTTTTTTGCCATTTGTTCCACTCAGTTGGGACTCTACACAAATACAGATGCATTATGGGCGAGTGACAAAACCGCATCAGACAGGTTATTAACCCCCCTGAGCTGTCTCACTGAAACTGTTGACTTCACCAACAGCTCTCTGCACAACGGTCTTTTCAGATGTCAACAGAAACACTCATATTGCTCTCAATTCACAGAATACCTCAAGGCTGTAACTGATCTTCCATCTGAAAAGTTGCTGAAACATACAGTATGTACCCTCAAACTGTATTGGTTTTCCTGAGAAATGTCAAAATGCCAAACATGTATGATCCAAATTGCACTTTTAGCTAAAAACACTATTTATCGGGTTATACTGAAACAAATTAATTGGGTTTTAATTGGAAGACAACAGAACATAATGACTTAAACCCATGCCACTCACATTGGCTTCACTTCACTGTGTGATTCAACATATCACAACCATGACACATAAGCTTGCATATCTCACCTCGTAAACATCACGGTACGGGCCTCTGGTGTTCCTCAACCAGCATCGGCTCAGCTCGCTCAACTCCACAATGGGCTGCACCTTTAGACGTACCGTGTCTCCAGACTGCCTGATCATCTCCACGATCTCATCCCTGCTTTTATTTTCCACATTCCTCCCATTGATCTCTACCAAACGGTCACCTGGTACCAGCCCCAAAGTCAGGTCTTTATTCCCAGCACCAGGCTCAGCAAAGTGGACCACCTTTCTGTAGGGCGTCCCATCGGGCCACTGATCCACCATGGTGGTACGGCGAAGTGAAAAGCCAAAATCACCCGTATTGCGGCGCTGAATTTCCAACTCTCTTGGTGCAGGAATCTGCGGAGGTGCCACAGCAGGCAAGCGCAGGTCTACTGGGAACGTTCGGTCTACTATCTCTGGGACCTGGACGATCTTTGCAGGGCTGGTGGGATGGTGAGGTGAATACAGAGGCGGGGGATTGAATACCTTGACCTCTACCTGAGGTGAGGGAATGGTGGAGTTCTGGCCTGATGGTGCTGTCGACCCTGAAGGGCTTTTCTCTCTGCTCTGCTGTGAGAAAGAAAACCGCTTTAAGATTTGTTCGACTTGGGAGCTCTGCCTTGTCATGATTGGCTGTTCTTTGATGGATGACCGGCGGACTTCTTGGTCAAGCTTAATGTCATCACTGGAGCTTGTGGGTGTTATGGTACCCTGAGTGTAGAGTTTCCTGAGGTCCACGTCTGTCAGGCTGAGCTCTGTGTTTCGGACGACCTTGATGGGAATAGGGCTGGAAATCTCTAGTTTCCCTTTCGGCTCCCGTTTAGAGCTGCTTCGATGAAGATGAAAGAAACCTCTCCTCACGCTCATTTCCTCTAGGCTCTTCAGCTCGGTTTGAGACATTCGCTCTTTTTTGTCTTTCTTCTCCTTTTTCTCCTTTTTGGTTCCATCCTTCTCCTTGTCTTTATCTTTCTTGATCAAGTTGAACATGGTTGGGTCCAAACGTGGAATCCACCAGATGTTGGTCTCTTCACAGCATGTAGATCAATGTTGGCATTCAGTCATGACCAGCACCGGTTTCACAGCACCAAGGGCACCTCTGCAACAGGCCCTTCTCTAAAACAACAGGTGCACAGACAGAACACATTGTTTAATGTTTCTTCCCTTCTGGAATGACTGTAGTAGACATGGAGTTTAAAATGCAAAATATTTTTTTTATCTTTAAATAAAGTGAAATTATCTAAATAATAATATGTTATATACACACTACCAGTCAAAAGTTTTTGGACAGTAAGTTTGTAATGTTTTTTAAAGAAGTCACTTCTGCTTTTATTTGATCTAAAATTCAGCAAAAACAGTAATATTGTTAAATATTTTTACTATTTAAAGCAATTGCTTTCTTTTTGAATATACTTTAAAATTTTATTTTTTCCTGTGATCAAAGCTACATTTTCAGCATCAATACTCCAGTCTTCAGTGTCAAATGTTCCTTCAGAAATCATTCTAATATACCGATTTGCTGTTCAACTGTTATTATTATTATCAATATTTAAAACAGTTGAGTACATTCTTTTCAGGATTCTTACTGTACATCATACAGTACCATTCGAAAACTTGGAGTGAGTATATATATATATATTTATTTTATTTTTTTTTTTGGAAAAGAAATTATAGAAATCAATACTTTTATTTAGCAAGGATGCTTTGATCAAAAGTGATGATAAAGACATTTATAATGTTACAAAAAAATTCTGTTATAGATAAATGCTGTTCTTCTGAATTTTCTATTCATAGAAAACTAAAAAAATTCTACTCAGCTGTTTTCAATATAATAATAACAATAAAAAATGTTTTTAAGCAGCAAATCAGAATATTAGAATGATTTCTGAAGGATCATGTGACTGGTTTAATGATGCTAAAATTCAACTTTGAAATCTCAGTAATAAATTACATTTTTAATATTTTAAAATAGAAAACAGTTATTTTAAATAGTAACATTTTCCTTTTTTGTTGGATTTTGGATCAAATAAATGAAGGCTTGGCGAGCACTTCTTTAAAAAAAACATTAAAAAATCTAACTATCCAAATACTTTTGACTGGTAGTGTGTATATAAAATGTACACATTTATATATACTATAAAAAATAATTATATATAAAATATATAAAAATGTTAGGCCTATGTTTGTACATTTTGGACATAATGACTAAAAGCAGACTAAATAATATAATATAATAAATAATACAATAATATAATGCACCAAACAACGTTCGACTCAGTCATGGGTTAACACGGTTTAAAAACAACCCACATAATTTATTAATCAAAAGAGTATAGAAAGTGTCCACGTGACGGTAGACCCCTATGTGACGTCGCACACTTTCATTGGCTGTTCTTACCTTTCCTGACAGGTACAAAAAATCAGTAAGAGATCCGTACAGCTTTTATCATCGACAGCAATTATAAAAATGCATAAATCAATGACATAAACATTACACAAAACACAGCGACATAAATTCGTGCTGATGTTAAAAAGATCAGTGTTCACGATTATCCAAACAAAACGAGTAGAATGAATCACTTCCTGAAACTCTTCATCTCATCGCCCCCTGAACGCTTTCTCTTCGAAGTAAATTAAACTCTATTTTTGGAATCTCAAATCTTCAATATTTATGCTACGAAATCACTTGACCTCACCTGCAGAAACATGTACATTGTGTAAAGTTAGATAAACTACCGGCAGAAACTCTTGATGTAAATCTACGAGGCTTTTAAAAATGAAAGTCTTTGTGCTTTTAATATATTACTTATTAACGCAGTAGACCCTATACTTCTATCCTGCATCTATATGCAGTATTTTCTTTTAACATGTATATCATGGTTTTAAGGTGAATGTTTTGCTGCGCGTAATGCCCTTCTCTAAGCCTATTTATTTCGCATCAACGCAAACAGGCAGTCCGTTCACCTGTATAGTGAACTAAACACAAATGCCGCTAAAGATAAAGAAACTTACCGTTGAAACAGTGCTGAAATAGTCTGGCGATGCCCGGTGCGCACTGAACTGCAGCACCGGTCCTGTGGAAACGCGTCTAGAGCGTTTGACGGTCAGTGGGACGCGCGCACCAGCTGAGCGCGCTCCCGGATCACTGAGCCCTGCTGGATATGATCCCCTCAAGAACAACTGAACTCATCAGTTCATCCCTTATGCACGACTAAGAGACTTTGAAACCTAGAGAGTTTTAAATGCTCTGAGTTCAAAGTTTAGTTTGTCTGATGCTTTAGATGTCTGTTTAGCTTAAAAAACGCAACCAGTTAAACTAAAATAAAAATAGATACACGTTAAGATAATAATTTGTATTATTCGATCATTTTTGTATGGATACTAGCTATAGATATTAATCAGATCGCCTTGTAGGAATAAATAATAATAATAATGAAAGAATAAGTAGTACAGGAATAGACTGGTATGCACACTATGACATTTTAAATTTGAAAAGTAAAAAAAAAAGTAAGATCAATTAAATAGAATTAAAGAATTAAATAGAAAGAATTAAAGAATTATATAGAGAGGATTGAATAGAAATTATTGTGTCTTCAAATCAACAATGACTTTTGTCAACTGATTGTGGTTTAAATGGTTGAGTTTAATTTGAATGGGCATAGCGCCCTCCTCTGGACCAACTCTGTGACAACAATAATCCCTCTTTATGTATGTTTTTAGAATTCACCAGTTACGCAATAATCTTCAAAATCCCCATCTGTTGCACATTTGTGATGTATTTATCTTACTTTCATATTAATGCAACATCTCTTGTTCTGGTTTTGGAACCTGAATGAGCACAAAGCTTTAGATATTTAGAAGGTTTAGTGGCATAAATGACATTAAAACTATAATTAAAGTGGGTCCATTTAAAGTCCTCTAGTCAAAGGAAACAAAATATCAAATCCATATTAAATATTTAAAATAAATGTATCCAAATCAAACCATTAATTGAACCGAAGCTTCTCAACCCAATATAAAACATATGTTCTTACTTGGCTTTGTTGTTTTGATAGAAAATCCACATACAAGTGGAAAGTGTTTGTCACATAATGTAAATCTTTGGTTACACTTTATTTTAAGGTGTCCTTGTTACAGTGTAATTATACATTTAAGTACTGCGTAATATTAAGTAACTATATGTACTTACTATATGGTTAGAGTTAGGATTATGGTTTGGCTTAGGGTTACTTGTACTTGTACTTGTACTTATGCAGAATTAATTGTTATTATAATAGTAAGTACATGTAACATGTGTAACAAACCCCACACGAACTCACTTTCTTTAACTAATTAAACATTATCTGTACTTCCCTCTCCATTTTGTGCCAAACATAGACTATTTAAAAAGGTCACCACAGATGAGGATTTTTAAACTGGCCACATTTCATATCACATTCACCACAAGAACATACTGTACAAATCAGGTCCTGATGCAACCACAGTGTCATAGCTGGAAAAATTTAACAGACGCTTTACAGCTCTGTGCACAGAACATTTCTTCACTCCTAATGGTAATTCTTGTTGTGCTCAGAAAACAAAAAACAAAAAAAACCATGAAGAATACCAGAACATGGAACTGTAATAAAAGTAAAACATGTCATTAATATGCACTACCCACTCAAAAGTAAGATTTTTAATGTTTTTTAAAGAATTCTCTAATTATCTGAGCCACAGTACAGCAAAAAAACAGTAAAATTTGTAAATATTTTTACGGTTTAAAAAAATGATTTCAGAAGGATCATGTGACTGGAGTAATGATGCTGAAAATTTAGCTTTGATCACAGAAATAAATTACCTTTTAAAATATATTTAAATAGAAAACAGTTTTTTTAAATAGTAAAAATATTTCCGAAATCTTAACTGAAGTCCTAATTACATGCTTTTAGCTTTTAACATTTAATGTTTGGTAGGCACGCAAAAGCTATTATACTGCTTCTGGAAAAAAACATTCTTATAAAGCATGACCTTTTAATCTCTCTGTGACCTATTAGAACGGAACCCTGCTGATAATAAATCGGGTTATTAAGGTAATTCAGTTCAGGACTCGCTCTTTGTGTCACTCTTAATTATAAAACGGTCCTAAAATAGACCTGGCTGTCTCTGCGTCTTCAGCTAATCATTATTATGTGTCTGCTGGGGGATTTATAGAAATAAATCAGGTTAAAAAGGGGCACACAACTCTGTCCCGTGTAGGTTTACTGCATCTGGTGTTTCAGTGTTTTGAACGAATCTTTTAAGCGAACGAGTCGCTTTCGTTCACTTCCATGTAATGACTCATTCAGAGCATTTCGTTTTTAACGAATCTAATCAACTAGGGCATCTCATTCTTAAAAGGATAGTTCACCCAAAAATAAAAATTCTGTCATTGATTACTCACCCTCATGTCATTACAAACTCGTAAGACCTTTGTTCATCTTCGGAACACAAATGAAGATATTTTTGATGAAATCTGAGAGCTCTCTGACCCTCCATAGACAGCAAGGGTCCTACAAGGTCCAGAAAGGTACCAAGAATATCGACAAAATAGTCCATGTGTCATCAGTAGTTCAACTGAAATTTTATGAAGCTACAGGAATACTTTTTGTTGAACAAAAAAAACTAAAAAACTAAAATAACAACTCAATAACTCTTCTCATCCACGTCACCCTAGTGTCATTTTGGAGAGTACCATGATGCAGGTACTCTCCAAAATGGCACTAGGGTGACGCAGAGGTGAAGAATTGTTGAATAAAGTTGTTATTTTAGGGTTTTTTTTGTGCACAAAAAGTATTCTTGTAGTTTCATAAAATTATAGCGGAACCACTAATGTCACATGGACTATTTTGTTGATGTGCTTGGTACCTTTCTGGACCTTGAACGTGGTAGTGCCGTTGCTGTCTTTGCAGGGTAAGAAAGCAGTCAGATTTTATCAAAAATATCTTAATTTGTGTTCTGAAGAGGAACTAAGGTCTTACGGGTTTGGAAGGACATTAGGGTGAACAGTTAAAGACAGGATTTTCATTTTTGGGTGAACTATCCCTTTAAAAGAGAAGATGTTCATGTCTTTCTTTCTTCAGTCGTAAAGAAATTATGTTTTTTTAGGAAAACATTTCTCCATATCATGGACTGGTATGGTGCCCCGATTTTGAACTTCCAAAAAGCAGTTTAAATGCGGCTTCAAATGATCCCAAATGCGGTTGTATATGATCCCAGCCAAGGAAGAAGGGTCTTATCTAGCAAAACTGTCTGTAATTTTCATTTAAAAACTACAATTTAAATACTTTTAATCTCAAACGCTTGTCTTGCCTTTCTCTCCATGAACTCTGTGTATTCTGACTCAAGACAGTTAGGGTATGTTGAAAAACTTTTCTTATTTTCGTATTTTCTCCCTCAACTTCAAAAATCATTTCAAAATCGTCTTACATTGCTGCAGAAGTTCCGACCCAGTCTTTGCAACATGAACATGCAAAGAAGACCAAACACCCTTAACAAAAAAGGTAAAAGGACGATTTCAAAGTTGAGGGAGAACATGAGATGGGAGTTTTTTGACATACCCTAACTGTCATGAACCGGAACAAAAACAGTCCAAGCAGAGTAACACAAGATGAGCGTTTGACATTAAAAAGTATATAAATTGTATTTTTTTAATGAAAATAACAGATCGTTTCGCTAGATAAGACCCTTCCTCCTCGACTGGGATCATTTACAACCGCATTTGGGATCATTTGAAGCCGCGTTTAAACTGCCTTTTGGAAGTTCAAAATCGGGCCACCATAGCAGTCCATTATATGAAGAAAAATGCTGAAATGTTTTCCTCAAAAAACATAATTTCTTTATGACTGAAGAAAAAAAGACATGAACATCTTGGATGACAACGGGGTGAGTAAATTATTTTTAAATTGCTGTTCTGGAAGTGGAGTTCTCCTTTAAATAAACTGAACTGAGAAAGCTTGATTGCATCGATTCAGTTAAGTGAATAATTCAATGAATCATTCAATACTGGAGCATCCTGCAGAAATAGACACTAAATTAATCAATGAACGATTCTGAACAAATCTTTTTAGCGAAAAGATTCAAGTATTTTAGATTAACCAAAACCCCAACACTATAACAGACAGATAAATTAAGCCTTAATATGCTAATTTTGTATTTAAATGTATAAAATAGGCTTTACACGTACATACACAGATAGAGCATGTCTAATCGTATAAATGCAGATAAATCCTGCAGTCAGTCTCGCGCAGTGAGTTATGACGAGTCTCGCGACAGTTCCACGCTATTCATCAACTTCACTCCTGTTTTTTGGAGCGTCCCGAGAGTCAGTCTAGATGGAGATGAAAAACAGGGGTGCTCTGACAAACACTAAATTCAGTACTTGAATACATTTGTCCTGGAAACATAGACAAAGTGTATTGTAGCACAAAGTCTTTATAAATAGGTTTATAAAGTAGCACACTCTAAAACTGAATAGTGTTTTATTCATTAACTCATTCAGACTGCTGTTGTATTCCCCCCTCCCGCGAGTGGTACGTTCCGCGGGGTGGCGGAAGTCTCGCTCTGCCATGTTGAGCGCTTTGTTTCTGTGAGTGAGACGCGATGATGGAGCAGAGCTGGAGCTCTTTCTTATTCCAGGTGAGAAACTCTCTCTCTTAAACACACACGCACATTCACACTCGCACGCCGTCCGCGCTCCCCTCACTCACGCTACCGGCCTGCCCGCTTCAGTCTGCTTTATCAACAGAGATATTTGAAAAGGCGCAGTTGGAGCAAAACAATAGTAGATGAGTCCCGGGCGCCCAGCTGCGCTCCCTCTCTAGATGTAGTAACACTCAATCTCTGTGTTTACCACTGTATCTCTTAAGATATAACCCTGTATCCATCTTTACCCCTGTTATCTGACTCTATAGATGTAGCCCTGTGTATATCAGTTTGTTACTCTCTTTTCTTCTGTCCCCCTGTTTACTCCTCTGTCTGTACTCCATCTATCCCGCTATATTTCTCTGTTACCCTGTCACTCTCCATCTCTCTTCCAACTATCTTCCCTCTGTAGATCTTTTCCTCTATCCCTATCTGTTAATTCATCTTCCTATTCACTTCTTTATAAATAAAAAAGCCTGTTTGCACCTCTGTCAGTCTCTCTGTTTGTTCCATCTCCATCTATCTCTCCATTTCCTCTCCCTCTCTAGACCAGATCATCTCTTCATCATCAATTCCTCTCTCTTTTTATGTTTTTCTTCACCTCGGCCTCCATCTGTACCACTAAGGTTCTCATAGTAATGGAAAATCTGAAAATATCGGTAATTTTTTTTTGGTTTGTTTTAAATTTGTGATTTTCAAGTGCGGAAAAGTTACAGAAAACAAAATATAAGAAAGTAATGGAAATTTCTATAGTCTATATATGTTTTCCAAAAAATATAAGTAATAAAAATATTTAAACTGTATATCATATATTGTAAAATTATAACTTATTTATTACAGCAAAAGTCATCAGCTTTTGAACAGCAAGAATCAGTGTAATAATAAGCTGCTCTAGTGACTCAGATACTGAGAACTTGTTCACATTTAAACTCACTTTATGAGGTGTTCAGTTGGATTGCATTTTGCTTTCTTAGTCATTTCTATCCTCCGGGCTTTTGTTGAACTTTCTGCTTTTCATTATACCTTTCACAAAATGCATTGGTTCATATTGCACCTGGTTCCTCTGTGTGGTTTTCTGCTGCTGGATACATGTATATTAATATTTTTGAAGATCATATTTATCATGCCTTGTTATTACATAGCTTTTGATGTCAGTGAGAGTTTTACTGTATGTACTACTGCTATAAATTATTCTGAGGAACTTGTTTTCAGCACATGTTGAGCCATATGGATGAGTTTACTTAACTGTTATTTATTTTGCATGTCTTGTTTATTACCTGTGTAATAGCGTATGTAACATCTTCTCAAAAGATCTAGGAAACATGGAAACAAAATTTACATAATAACCTTTGCTCCAATAAAGCTGATATTGATACAAGATATCATATTTCCATAAGCAATGGATGTTGAGGTCCTGTTTTGCCCTTGAAGTGCTGCACGACTGAGTCATTTCACAGTCAGTTCTCGGGAAGTGAGATTAGACAAGTTTGATCTAATGTGACACATGCCGCCACACAGTTTTGCACAGTTTCTGTCTCTTTCTAATTGAAAAAAGATTCAGATTAGTATGGATCAGGCTGAAACATGTGTCAGGTAAAGCAGTTGTTTCACTGTGATTGACCACAGTTTGTGTTTTTATTAGAGCATCATAGTGAAAGTGGTGAGTTGAGCTTTAGTCATGAACTTGGTGAGACTGCACCAGGCTAAACTTTGAGGGTGAGTCACTTCAGTGGGTGGGAATATCATTCAGGTGTCTCGGTATGTACTTTTTTAAAGCTGACCTGGTTGAAGTTGGTTTTGATAAACTGGTTGACCTCACTAATCAGTTGTTGGACATCTAGTTGGTCATTGTGACCTGTCACAACCTAGTGTAGCCTAGAGAAAGTAGAATTCCTGTAATCTATTTATCACTGAGCTGGAGTAGGTTTGTGACTCATGAGTCACTGACTCATAAAACATCCTTCATTTGTTGATCAGACGCACAGCGCAGACGAGACAAACATTAGACCTGCTCCGTCATCTCCGGGGCCCATCCGCTTCTTGCCTTTAGTGTTCCTGCCTAACAGCTTTAGGCTTTCATATTTACTTGTGCTGAAGATAAAATTTTCATGATGAATGAAAGTAGTGACGTCCGACCGTCTGGGATGTGAGCATTGCTCATCTGAGAATGTTTTTGGAGTCAATGCCTCAGTCGACTCACTAGAGTGGAAATGTTTGCTGGGATACTCTCTCAGATGTTTCATGCAGCGTCACCGGTAGGGTCGGGTGGTATGATGCTGTTTATCAAGAAACGGTATGAATGTGTCAACACACCAGTCTGTTTTACTATTTATGCCACATCTTTTCAAAGTTGTGGTTTTAGCATCATATTAGCTCTTTTACAGTGACTTGTATTAACAATGTATTACAGCCTCAATTTTAGCTGTGTTACATCTAGTGCTGGGCAAAGATTAATTGCGATTAATCGCATCCAAAATAAAAGTTTTTGTTTATATAATATATATGTGTGTGTACTGTGTATATTTGTAATATGTAAAGTATATATTTTTACTTTATTTTTTATTTTAAATATCTTTATCTTTATTTTATTTTTACAGTATATATTTTGAAAATATTTACATTTATTTCCATGTGTATATTTATATTCACACACACACACATATATATATATATATATATATATATATATATATATATTTAATATGTAAACATTTTTCTTAAATTTAAACATGCATGTCTGTATATATACATAATAATTATACACAGTATACACACATATATTATGTACACAAAAATGTTTATTTTGGATGCGCTTAATCGTTGCCCAATAATAGTTACATTATATGTGTTTTTGTACTGAGGACAAAATTAGGAAATTTATCTTCCAGTATATACAAGTATTTAAGTCAATAGATAATATTGAAGAAAAAAAATATATGGAAAAATACAATATTATTGTTTTGTTTATTTCTAATTCTTTTTCTACACACACCAAAAAATAGGTGTGCGTTTAATAATTTATTGAATGAAACACATACGTGACCCTGGACCACAAAACCAGTCATAAGGGTCAGTTTTTTAAAATGATTAAATAAGCTGAATAAATAAGCTTTCCATTGATGTATAATTCTTAGGATAGGACAACATTGGTCCGAGATACGACTGTTTGAAAATCTGCAATCTTAGGGTGCAAAAAAAATCTAAGTATTGAGGAAATTGCCTTTAAATCTGACCTAATGAAGTTCTAAGTTTTGATATATTTACGGTAGGAAATTTACAAAATGCCTTCATGAAACTTGATCTTTATCAAAATTTTCAAAAGAATGTATTTTTGGCTATTGCTTCAAATATACCCGTGCTACTTACGACTGGTTTTGTGGTCCAGGAACACATATTTAAAATATTTACATATATATTGAAATATTATTGAAAAAATTATAGAAAATTTTGAAAAATATTAAATTATTTTATTGCCATTAATTTATTTCTAATTGACAAAAACAGACGTGCTATAATTATGTAACACATTCAACATTATGAGGTTGAATGTCCTGCAAAAATTATTTTAATGTATACAGCTACCATGATATAATATCTCATAGCATGATGTAAGGTTGTGGTCATACCGCCCACCCCAGTCCCAGTGAAACACAGGCTTGATGCATCTGTGAAAATGTGTGAACTGCAGGGAGATTATGCATTGGGATTTGTCTTTAGGGTCTAATAGTTGTAAACAGCTGGGTTGTGTAGTGTTATGAGCTGTTCGCCTTCCCACAAGCTCCCTGTTCCTTTTGTACTGTTTTTTTTGCCCGTTTAATCACCCTTTCTTCTTTGCTGTTTCTTTTCAAATTCAAATTTAAGAAAGCTTTACTCGAAAATGAATTACCATGTGTTTCAGCATCCATCCCGGGCCCATTGCGGATTGCCATTGTGCGGCCGCTGGCTTTTCAAAACTCCTTATTCTCTCGCTGAACTCGTTTTCTCTGTTATTTACGTTACACTGACCTCAGCCTTCAGAGCCGATTTGTATCAAAATTGTCAGAGTGGCGTGAAGACGCAGCAGGGCTACAGTCATTCTGCGTCACACGCTTGCAAAGTTCACACACACACACACACACGCAGCGGCCTAGTCTAGACTCGCATCCCCAGACGTACCCGGTAAACTGATGACTGGGATGCTATAGGAAGTGAGCGAGCAGGTGTGTGTGTGTGTGTGAGTGTGTGTAGATATGCAGTTCTCCTCATGAATAGAGGAACCAAATCAGAGAAGACTCCTGCACAAAGACCCCCTGCGGATCCGTGAGGGCATCCCCGCTCCGATTTGTGTCCATCACAATAGAGCAGATGAAATAAGGAGCAGAAAGAAGCGTTCATTTTTCTTGTCCTGCGTCTGCCTGCGTCGCGGTCAGCCCTGCGAGATGGATGGATGACGCTGAATGCGAGAGGTCAGGTATTTAACCCTGCCCTCTCCGTGATTGCAGGAGAGCGCGCATCTTAATTGCGGTGTCCTCTTTTTGCTGCGTCTGCAGAGACAAACTGCATCACTTACTCCTGATTAAGCAAGTGCAAAATTACATATTTTTATAGACTGTGATGATGTGTTATTAACATTGTAAATACAGTTTTTGTATAGTTTCATTTTAAAAAATATTTAATGTAACACTACTTGGCAACTACTTGTGTCACCTTGGCAATCATAATCATTATAATCATCATGAATGATTGTGAATCATCATAATTCTGTCAATATTTTTTCTTCTTTCGTAATGTCATATTTTTCTACTTACTAGTCATTTTTCTTTTCTTATTGGAGCAAATGGAAATGCAAAAATTATGTGTTGTTTAAGTTTTTTTACTTGACAAACACCTGTCTGCATTTGAAAGACAGACATTTAACAAATAAAAATTATGAATCTTTAAATGTCTTTTTTGCACAAATCGAATAAAATTTAAGACAGAACTTCTGCACAGGTTGCTACAAGACTTTAAGCACGCTGTCATTTTTTCAGCATATAGAAAATAATGTATACATCATGAAATGAAATGCAGTGCAGTGCTTTGCACAAAACTCAACACAGATTTTAGCAATCACAGTTGACACTTTAAAGGGAAAGTTCACCCATAAATGAAAATTACCCCATGATTTACTCACCCTCAAGCCATCCTAGGTGTATATGACTTTTTACTTTTAGATGAATACAATTGGAGTTATATTAAAAATGTCCTGTCTCTTCCAAGCTTTGTAATGGCAGTGAATGGCTGTAGGGCCCTATGAAATCCATTTAATTTTTTCCCAAATTCCGTTTTATTTTTTTTCCAAATTCCATTTTTTCCGTTTTATTTTTTCCAAATTCCATTTTATGGCCAACAAAGTTACTATCAAAATTGAAACATGAACGAAATCTTGTGTGAGTGTTCCTTAATAAAGTAAAGTGTATACTTTTCTTACACAAATGAATAAATTCACTTCAGATGGCCTTTATTAACCCCCTGGAGCTATGTGGAGCACTTTTTATGATTGATGGATGCACTTTCTTGAA